>JAADVK010000137.1:0-45065 GCA_023334975.1 Globisporangium sylvaticum
ACTTCAAGCTCGGGTACCTCTTCCTGGCCATCCAGGACTACCCGAACGCAGTGCGCCACTTCACGTTGGAGATTGAGCGATACGTGGGGAGTTCGTCGCCCAATGCCGGCGCGGTTGATCATGAAGATCGCAAAATAAGTATTTTTCCATATTGAACGGAAATTTTTAAAAGGATGGAAAATTAAATAGACTCTGTCCAGTTTACCTTAGTCCCTCGCCAAAGTACGATGGCACCGACATCTTGGTTTTTGTATGCTCTGGAACCACCTCCCTCTCGCTTTTCAAATTGAGGGGGCGACAGGGTCGTGGTCCCCATCGATACAAAAATCAAGTCAGTGGAGTCATCGTACTTTGGCGGAGTATAACTGTACAAAACCCATCTTTTTGAGGTTTTTCTGCCAGCATCTTTGCTTCAATCAAACAGGTCATTTTGAAAAAAGAGATGCCGAACCGAAACCAAGCTTATCTGATTTTGCGCGGTGGATCGCCTGAACCAAGTGTGCATGAGCTTGCGCGCTGGATCACCCGAGCGAATCCTAACGATCCCCCGATATATCCTGCGGCCAACCTCTTTGGCATCGTCGGGAAGATCAAGCGCAAGCAGCTCAAACGGTGCGTGGAGCGAGTCCTGGTGACCGAGTACTGCACGGAGGCCATGGCCGTCGAAGATGAAGCGACCGCGCTTATCGAGGAGACAAACAAGTTTCTATCTGGCCCCGCTCCAGCTGCACTCCTCATCGCAGACGTGGACACACCCTCGCCGAACGATTTGGGGAGGGTCGTTGCGCTTTTCAGTTTCCCAGACCAGTGCATTCCCTGCGAGGAGAAGCTGACGTGTGGAGATTGCAACACACGTGGCTGCACCAGCGAGCATCTGTCAGGGCCGTATTTCGAGCTACTCGCCTTCATGACAAGCGCGAAAGTAACTCTTGATATATCAATGTACATCTTGAGTTGCCAATTCGTAAGTTTTTTGTTTGTTTGCTCTGCTGTGATGTGGGAAACATTGTCTGATTTTCTTTATTGGCCTGATTCAAATGACTTGATCGCAGATGAACTTGTGAGGTTGGCAAGGTCCATGCCAAATTTGTAGATTCGACTTATCACTGACCACGAGAGGGCAAGAAAACCCATGTCGAATGTTAAGTACATGCGCGCGCAAAAAGAGCTCCAAGCAAGTGCCTCCTCATTATTGTTGTTCGCATCGCTTTTTAGTATTAGTGCTGATATTGCTTGTGTTGTTGTGTTGACTAGAACCTCAAGATCAGGACGAGACCTTCCATGATGCACGACAAAGTCATTGTAGTAGATGGAACCATGGTGATTACAGGTTAGTAGCCGCGAGCAGTTTTCATCCTACATCAATTTGACTTTATTGCTGATGTTTGCTTTGCTCTGTGCGTGATTTGTGTTTTTGTTCATGTCAGGATCAGCAAACCTGTCAGTGAACGCGGTGGTGTCGAACCACGAGAACACGGTTGTGATGGTCGGCACACGCGTGGGGGCATTTTACTCAAGCAGATTAAAAAAACAGTGGGATGCCGGAACGAAATTCCCGTACTACAAGATTTTCCCGGATAAATTGATCTGGAGAGCTGGTCGGGTTTCACGCTCTAAACCCAAGAAACCGAGACAACCGAGAGCCAAGCCTGGAGCCAAAGCCAAAGCAGCCAACGCCAAGCCGACAACGAAGAAACCAGCGCCGTCAAGGAAAAGAACTGACCAGCTAATTAGTGAAAACTCGAAACTCAAGAGAGTGAGAACCACGCTCACGACCCCAGTCATGAACCCGCCCACGACCCGAGACTTCACGTATCCGCTCGCGACATCAGACTTCACCTGCAAGTGCTGGGGTGGATGTCACGCGTTCAATGTTGAACGGTGCGTGCTGGCTCCAGAGCGCCAACGGAACGTAAGCGCCAAATGCGAAAGTCTGGTCTGTTGTCGCCGTCTAATTCCGCCTATCTTGTGCTTCTGAATCGAAGCTACTCCTCCACTCGTCTCACGAAGCGCCAGACAGAGTGCGGGCTTCAAGCACACAGCAGCGATGGCGACGACCGCCATGGAGCTCGGTACGTACGCGCAGTGGGCGTGGTCAGTACCTTGTTCGCTTCATTGCCCCTGCTGTCTTCGCCATATTAATGTCGTAGTGAGGTGACTGACGGACTTACATGTGGCTTTCCCTATATCTTGCTGGCATGAACAGGCTCCGCGGTCGCGTTGGCGAAGCGATCGATCTCTACCTGGACATCGCGCGGGTCTACAAGCAGTTCCCGCACGTACACTTCAAGCTCGGGTACCTCTTCCTGGCCATCCAGGACTACCCGAACGCAGTGCGCCACTTCACGTTGGAGATTGAGCGATACGTGGGGAGTTCGTCGCCCAATGTCGACGCGGTTGATCATGATGCAAGCCAACAAGACGAGCACGAGAGCGCAACCCCTTCCAAACAGCTCACAAAGCGCGTCGCGGCGCAAGAGAAGACGTTCATGTTTTGCGCATGTGTGGGCCGAAGCGAGGCGTACATCGCCTTGAAGGAAGCGGCGAAGGCGGAGAACGACTTGCTCTTTGTATCGAATCGCGGCGGCAACACAAAGCACGTGCTTGTCGCCATGGGCGTGCTTTTCTCCCACTTTGGCATGCACCTGCGCGCGGAGGACTGCTTGAGAAATGCGCACAAGTTGATGCCGAAGATCCAGATTACTTGGTCGCGCATGCGGAGCTGCGATTGGCGCAGAAGCGGTACGTGAACGCGGCAAGGATGTTTGAGAAGTGCCGAACCACGTGCAGCTTGTCGTCTGCGACGTACCACCGCGCGCTCATTGGCGAGGGTGCAGCGCTGCTCCGTCAGAAGAAGCTCCAAGAAGCAGTGATCTTGCTGCTTCAGGCGATGAACAATCTGCGCACGTGCATCCGCGACAGGAAAGTGAACCCACACAGTGAGGTGTTCTCATCATCTGGAATGAGCTCAATGTCACCACTCAGCAGTGTTTCAGAATCGTCCGATGAGCAACTCAGGGACCTCTTCGTTCTGTACCACGAAGCAACGAACCTTTACGGAAGCTTGTGCCTACTGAAAGGCGAATTGAAGACTGCACTTGACACGTACCACTCTGTCATTCAGAACAGCAGCAGCAGCAGTAGATCGTCGTGGAAGACGTCTTCATCTTTATCAACAGCCTCAACTGTGCCGTTCGAGCAGTTCCAGCTTCCTACAATTTGCGTATTACCCGGGACGCGCAATCACCACGGCGACCTCGTCGACTCGACCAAATTGTCTACAAAGAACCTCGGTGAAGTACTGCGCCACTTGGACGAACTCGAATTGCGCTATGGACCCGACCCGTGCGTCTACTTCCATCGCGCAAACGTGCACAAAGCGCTCGGCGAATTCGAGCAGTTTGTGCGCGACCTCTCGTTGGTCGAGAGTATGGACCCAGAGTTTCTCAAAGTGTACATTGCGCGGGAGTTTTTCGGCGACTTCTTGGATCTGGAGACGATTTCCTGGATCCCACTGCAGTTTGTCGAAGCCATTCACGCCTCCTTGGAGAGACACGAGTACACGATCCCAAGCGCTTCTACTTCGCCACTGACAGGAGCGACGTCGCCAAAATCTTCCCAGTTGTCGCCACGCGACCGGCTTCCGAACAAGTTGAAGGATGGTAAAGGCGGCAGCGATGCTCAAGCAAAACAACAAGCCAAGTCGATCCACAGACAGCTGCCGTTTATCAGCGAGATTGCGATGTATCTCTACTTCCAAAAACGCATCGAGTCTGGTTCTGCGATGGACGAATACGCACACGGTGTTCCAGCTAGACGTCTTCCGACGCCTCCCCGAAGATCGACGCAACACCTTCAACCTGACGAACCTGGCTACGCGGCAGCATTTGTCGCCCTGGGAAGGTGCGATCTTTGATGCGACTCAGAATGAAAAGAAGAATACAAATGAGCCGGCAGAAAACCCTGCGCGTGAGCTGATCAAGAGCGTTCTGAGCAAGTTTGGGAGAAACCCGTGTGTGCACATGATCGCGGGGATCGTCGAGCTTCAGCTGTTCAATGCGTCAGTCGCGCACATTTACTTCACAGAAGCGATCAACTCGATCAACAAGCAGCAAGTAGCGGCAGTCGCGGGTACGACAACAGCAACTACTGTGACTGGCTCGCTCTCTTCTCTGGCGCACAGGTGGCAACAACGCGTCTTAGATCGCGTGCGGTTCTACTGTCTCATCTGGAGAAGTATGTCGAGTCGGATCAAGATTGAAATGGAGAGAGCTGTGGAGGATCTGAACATGGCGGCGGCGATCATGCTAGATGAGTAACCCAGTTCGGGATCGAGAGCCGCTGTTCCTGTGGATGACCCGCTTCTTCTCGTGCAGCGAACGCTCATCGTGCTGCTGAATGGGCATCTAAAGTCTGCTCTCAAGCTGCTGCGACAGCTCAGCCACGACATGAACCTGGTCAAACAAAGACGGCAATGTACAGCGGGCAAGACGCTCGCGCATCACTATAATGAGTGGTTGCAGATCACAGATGTGTTTGGCAACGTGGGCTTGAATTCGTTCAGTTTGCTGCCTCTGACGCTTGAGAAAGAGCAGAGTCGCCTGCCAAATATAGTTCAGCCAGAAGCAGATGGGGATATCGGTGAGCGCACGAGCCGAAATGAACGTAATTCCGACGATGAAGAACGAGCAGCACGAGAAGAAGAAGAGGTCGCGGCGGCGATTGTGCGGTACGCGCTGAGCAAGAAAACAACGACAACTGGGAGAGCAGGCGTTGGATCCAACCTGCTTCAGACCGAGACGCTGGACAAGTTCTTTGAGTCTGGACTGATCAAACTCTTGTCAAGTGGCTCGATCGTGCAGACCACGCCATTCTTCCAAGCCATTTTGTCGATCGATGAGAGCTACTTGCCGCCCACAAACTTTGCAAGCCTCGAGCTGCTCAAGTGCAAGGAGCAAGATTTCATGGAAGAGAAGCTCTACAACTGCTTCATTCGGCTTGGGAAGCGGTCTAAGTGGCTGCACAAGAAAGTGCGATGGAAGTTTGAGGCATTCATTGACGCAAATCTCGCCCATGCGTACTTGCCCAGCGGTATGGAGACTTTGTGGCATCGCGCACGACTCTCGCAGGACCAAGGGAACTACATCTCAGCGATCAATGATCTTTCAGGATGTCTGGAGCTGATGAATTTACAGATCACGTGGGAAAAGTCAAAGAAGAAGAACGGCGACTCGAAAGTGAAAGCGACTTTTCTAAACGAGACTAAGAGAACTCAGTGACTGCAGCTGCTCTTGGAGCGCGGTCGCCTCGAGATGGCGCTTGAGAACTGGGAGAAAGCGATCCAGGATCTCACGATGGTGATCTCTCAAGCTGGTAAAGCTAATCAGCTCATCGAAGCAAGCGCGTTCGACGCAAGGAGCACGTCTGATCCACTTGAACCGATTCGGACATGCGATTCAGGACCTGCAGCACATCTTGAGTATGAGCAAGAACAAGAAGGCTTCAGGAGGAAAGCATGTTCAAGCTCACGATACCACGGGCAGCGACGGTAGAGATGACTAGGATATCCTCCTCAACTGCATTCTTATCGGCAATCTCTACTGCCACTTAGCACTCGACCAGATGAAAGTGAGCGCCACAGTCTCACAAAAGAACGCTGCGCTAACGCCTTTCATTTTCGAGCAGCTCGAGACCATGCATCTCAACATGGGGCTCATCACGAAAGCCGAAGAGTACTACGGCGAAGCGCTCAAGATCTCGCCCGACCATTTCTTGGTCTACTACTTTCGCGGTCGCATGCTCGCGCTCTCAGCACAGCCGAAGAAAGCTGCCGAGTGCCTCAGCGACTGCTTGCGACTCCACCCGATGTTCCTACCAGCGCTGTTTCTTCGAGGTTGCATCTACGCACAGCAGAGTCTCACAATCCTCGCGCTCACTGATTTCTATCGCGTGCGTCATCGAGCGTCTTCGTATCCGAATTTGCACACAAGTATCGGCTTTTGCCATTTCGATTGCGGCAGCATGGCAAAGGCAGGCGAGGCTCTCACCGAGGCTGTGCAGCAAGACCCGAATGATGCTATCGCACTCTGCATCCGTGGATGCGCTTTGCAAAAGCTCTTTGTGCTTGAAAACGCGATCAAAGACTTTTCGCGAGTGCTCAGCATCAACCCGGAGCGCTATCGAGCACTTTACCAGCGCAGCGTCTGCTACGTGCTCTACCAGAAGTACCGCGAAGCGCTTGATGATCTGAATAAAGCGATCCAACTACAGCCTGGGTGGAAAGAGGCGTGGAACATCCATGCATACGCCTGCTTTTGCTTCGGCCGCTACGAAGACGCGGTGGACCAACGCCAGCGCAGCGCGACTCGCAACTGTTCCTGCATCGCTCACTTTCAAACATGTACGCGAACCATTTCTCCGCTGCACTCTTGGATTTGGACCTGGCGCTCAAGCGGGACAATGAGAACTTCATTGCATTTATCGCGAAAGCCTTCATGCTTCTCAAACTTGGCGGCGAGTACGACAAAGCGATGCAAGCGCTGCTCCATGCGCTGCCTCAGTACAAGAAAATGCGCTTGACGAACCCCTGTGATGTGATCGACTCGGAGCGTGCCAAGGCGTTCAAGAAGCAGTCCGGTGGTATTGAGCGATCCGGGAGCTTCATCGGGAATCCGTTTGGAACTGGAATGGGAAGTGGTGGGTTTCCATCTTCAAGCGACCCCGGAACAGCAGTATCGCCACTCAAGAGACTCAAGTCAGGCGAGCCGAAGCAGCCAAAGATCTCGGCTACTTCAGACGCGATCTTCTCGTTTCGGAAGCTTGCGAGAGAGGAGCAAGAGCAACGCGCTCAGAGCTACCGCCAACACCGTCGATTGTCCTCAGCGGGAGGCACAAAGCCAACATCGGAGGGCGAATCCCATCCGCGAAGATCGTCGGGGCTCATCCCTCACACACCCAGGAGAAAAACGCTCGTAGGTGCCAACAAGACTGCGTTGCTGGACCCTGCTAATGCTGTCGACTCACAAATGAACAATCTGGCCGACGCGTACGCTTTTCTTGGGAGCTTGTATCTGCTCAACGGACAAGCGGGCGAAGCCCGAAAGGCGTTCGCGCAGGCTTTGCGGATCCGCAACGACCACGTGATTGCGCTGCTCAATTTCTTCAGTTGTCTATCGTGGAGGCCGAGTACGAGACCGCTCTTGACTGCATCGCCCGCGTGTTTGAGCTCGTCTTTGCTCGCGCCGCAGACACGAACATCGAGCACACGACTGGTTTACTCCACGCGAACCGCACGATCGGAGTCATGCTTCCAGGCTTTACAGACTTAGGTGCAGACCCCGAGATGACCAAATTCGGTGGACAAATGCTGCAGCTCCTGAAAGAGTACAAGAACCTACTCTCAGCACATATTCAGTCGAACACGCCGCACATTTTCCGAAAGCAGGGTGCGCTCGCGCATCTGGTAGAAGAGATCCGCCAGGCCCGCCGTCTCAAAGAGGATGCAAAACGCTTTACTACCAGCTGCTCAAGCGCTTCTGGCGGCATTGGTGATACCTTAAACCACCATCAACGGGGATTTGACGCTCGACTTGGAAGAGTTCAACAGAGTCCTTAACGAGTACACTGCCTCCATTCTCCAGCAAAACAATCCCATGGACAGCAGTCCAGACGAGCTCTCCTCATCAGACAACCAAGAGAAGCATCTGCAGCCGCCATTTTTTGCCGAGTTTGCCCAGGTTTGCGAACAGATCACGCGCTCGCTTCCCCCCGAAGCGCTGCCCAAACGTCCACCGCCTCTAGATTTTGGCAGCAAAGCCGCAGGAGAAACAGGCGCTACAGGAATGCGTTCGCCACGTGGCACTGGTGGGGGCCAAGCCTCGGGATTGCTACCAAAGTCTCCGAGATCCCCAAGCTCAGCAGCCTCAAGGGAAGCGAGCTCAATAACCATTGGGAGCTCCCGTCGTCCGACAGCCACTCCACTAAGCGCTCGCTCGTACCACCGCAGGTCCACAACTGCGAGCAATAACAATACCAACTCGACGAGCTCTTCGCGTTTGGTCGGCACAGCGAGTAGCGGCAGCATTGTGACAGCACCTTCTCAGCAAGCCCATGTGGCAGTCAGTCCAAGCTCCATGCGAGACCTGAGCTCCCCTCATCACCAGCAGCAGCTTCAGCCACAAAGACCTTCTGGAAAAGGTGATCCCTCTCAAGTTAACAAGAGTGACTGAAAGCTCGCTGTATCTATGTCGTACGCGTCGTGTTGACTTCTGCAGCAGAGTGTACAACGACAAGTCCGTGTCCACTAATTGCAACAATGTCCAAGATTGCATAGGCTAAGATCAAAACGAATGTGTCTTAAATACCACTGGAAAACACAAACACTACAACTCACTTGCCTACACCACGTGCTGCTTGGTCGGTGTCCCGAACGTGAATCTGCACACGCCCGTGGGCTGCGGCTGCTGCTGCTGCTGCGACTCGTCTCGCGAAAGCTCCGGCAGCGCGAGCGCTTGGGTCTGCGTGACCTCCAGCAGCATACGGTTCAGGTCCAGCATCGTCGACGTCTCGCAGTTCATCTCGGTCGCGAGGCGGATCACGCGCTGGAGCGCCTGGAAGTCCTCGCTCGCAGACTTGTTCCCCCGGTGTGAGATTGCCCAGTTCTGCCACTCATCGTTTGCAATTGCACTCGCAGAAGCAGAAGTGGAAGCAGAGGAGTTGGCGTCACCAGTCTGGTGACGTTGCTGTTGCTGCAAAGAGCTCTCCAAGCCAGTCGTTGATACTTGATCTGGGGCCGCAATATGTGGATGCTGCTGCTGAGAACCCGCTGCCACGACGCTGCCATTCTGCGTCCCCACACCAGCAGTTTGGTCGGCTCCAGGTTTCTTTGCACTGCGACTTCGGGTCGCTCGTCGAGGGGCTTCTGCCTCGCTCCCAGTGACAACAACCCCCACCGCGGCATTCAGCGCTGAGTCCACAAAGTCCTGGTCCGACATCTCTTCGTCGCCAACATGCTCATCAGCAGGATACAAGAACTCCTCGAGCTTCATCGGCGCCTTGAGCTTGAGCCGCTTGAGCAGCGCCGCGATCTGCGCGTCCAGCCTCTCTTCTCCCTGCGCGATATCCGCTTCGGTGCCGCCCGTCTCGACCGCGATGCCGATGTTCACGAAACTCTGCGCGATGAGCGCCTTGGGCACCTCGCGCCAGCAGCGAATGACCCACTGCACGGCCTGCAACGGATCGACGTCGTAGATGTCCGCCTGACGCTCGTCTTTGCGGTCCAGTACGTGGTCCAGGAACACGTGGCGGTACCGGCGCTTGACTGCAGTGACGATCTCTTTCTCGACGGACGCGAACAGCGACACCTCGCCTGCAAACAGATGCGACGACGACGGTCCGGACGACGACGCGACAAAGCGCACACTGATGTTCTTGAGCACCATTTTCTTGACCTGGTGCGACACCACGCTGTCCAGCAGCAGCAGGATGTGCCGGTTCTCTTCGTGCATCTTCCAGTCGAGTGCCAGCAGCCACTCGCGGAACACGGTCGGCGACATCCACGCGCTCCGGTTGTACGCGTACTGGAAACCAAAGGCTGCGCTCCCCGTGTTCTCCAGCGGGCCAGAGCACACAAAGAACGGGTCGATCATGTCGCTGCCGTCAGCGTTCGCGCAGAGCGCTATCGTCATCTTCTTTTGTTGGGCGTCTTCGCCACTGTGCTCAAGCGCCGAGTCTCGATCCGGACTCATCGTGAACTGCAGGCTCGTCTCGTCCATCCAGTAGACGTCCCACGGCGCCATGCCCTCGATCGCATTAAACAGCTCGCTTCGCGTCGTGATGGGCGGCAAGCCGCCTCCGAGCGTGTTGTTCGGCGAGCGCGTGAACCCGTGGCGGCTCTGGAACGAGTGCAGCCAGCCGTTGGAGAACTGCGGCGGGGCGGCGGTGTGGATGCCCATCATCTCGAAGAACAGGAGCGCCTTGGCCTTGATCTCGTCGCCCTGCAGCTTCGTCTGGCGCGCTTGGCAGTACAAGAACCAGTTGGCGAGCGCGACGTCGAGCTCCGGGAACTTGACGCTGCGCATGCGCTTGCTCGCGAGCTCCTCGCTCTTCATGTGCTCGAGGCTGTGCTTGCGCTTGAGCGTGTGCGAGATCGAGGACTGCGACGGCGGCGCCGCCAGCTCGAAGCGCTCTTTCGCCCACTGGCCCAGCTGCGCCTGCGTGAACGTCGGGTTCTGCTTGGCGTGGAGGCAGATCAGCCGCTTCTGCTCGTGCGTCAGGTTGGAGCTGCGCTGGCGCGGCTTGGACGCCGCCGACGACGGGGTCGCATCATCAGCTACAGCAGCGCCGTTGCCACTGCTGTTGCTGGCTGCTTCGTCAGCTGCCGCTACGATCGCATTCGCAGCTTCAACGGCGGCGGTGGCGCTGGCGGCGTCATCGAAGGCGCTTGGCGTCATTTGCGTTTGCATTTTCCGCTTGATTTTTGAAAAGTGGTCTGCATGCGCCATCGGAGGGAAAAGTGCAGCTGATTCCCTCCGATGGCGCATGCAGACCAACCCAAACCGTACTTAGCACAGCATATACTGTTATTGAAACGCAATTTCTCTAAAGTACGAGTCGGCTTGCTGGCCACCATGAAGAGCTTCATTCGATTCCATCATCAGAATCCGAACGGAAGAGACCGAAGCAGAAGGCGAGAGCGACACTCAATTACACGAACACAAGGAGCAACAATGCGCTGCTGTCAATTGGTGATGGGGCCTGCGGGCACCGGCAAGGTGAGCTCTCATGCTTCCATATGTGCACGTCGCACTGCTACTGCTGCTGCTGCTGCAAGCGCTGTTGACCACCAGCGTATGAAGGTGGAGACTGGTGGCTAATGCTCTTTGTGCTGCGCTTGAATTGGTTTGTTTGTTTGTGTGTGTGTGGATCCACAGTCGACGTACTGCAACAACATGCACGAGTTCTACGCGGCGTCCGGCCGCATGACGTACGTCGTGAACCTCGATCCTGCCGCCGACCATTTCGAGTACCCGGTCGCATTTGGTGAGCCTTCCCAAGTCCATCCCTTCACCCGATGCGTGTTTATGAGCCGATCTCCTTGTGTATGCGTGCTGATATGTATACTCGTATGTGCAGATATTCGCGATTTGATCAGCGTGGAGGACGTGATGGAAGAGCTGGGCTACGGTCCGAACGGCGGCCTGGTCTACTGCATGGAGTGAGTTAATAGCCAAGCGAGACCTGTTTGTATTGATCATTGCTAATGACTTGTGGACTTGTTATTGCTTTTGTATTGCGGCAGATACCTTGTCCAGAACCTCGACTGGCTGCAGGACCTGCTCACCGAGTACAGCGACGACGACTATTTTATCTTCGACTGCCCCGGCCAAATCGAGCTCTACTCGCACTTGCCGGTGATGAAGCAGCTCTGCGATGCGCTCAAGGACTGGGGGTTCTCGATCTGCGGCGTCTATCTGGTAAGCCGAGGGCTTGTATTCCTGCTGTCATTATCCTCAGGGGGTAGTGCTCACTGCTGTTGCTGTCATTCCTTGTTTGATTGTGTCAAAAATGCAGATTGACTCGTTATTTATTGCTGACCCGACGAAGTTCATCTCGGGCGTGCTCTGCTCGCTCTCGGCCATGGTGCAGCTCGAGCTCCCGCACATCAACGTCCTGACCAAGTGCGACCTGGTCGACGAGAAGGAGCTGAGCAAGTGCGATATCTTCCTTTTCTCTATTGCTTTTGTATTGGTTCGGCATGAGCTCACGTACACACGGTTCTGTTGTTGCTACTTGTGTGTTGCAGATACCTGGACCCGTCGTCGGGCTACTTGCTGGAGAACCTCTCGAGCTCGACGGACCCGAAATGGCGGCCACTTAGCTCGGCGATCTGCAATGTGGTACGTACCCAAATTGCTGCTGCTGTGTCTTTTGACAATGAGCCCTGGAGTAACCAACGGTATCTAATCTATTATGCCGTCTTCCAATCCCGCAGATCAACGACTTCAGCATGGTGGCGTTCGTACCGATGAACATCACGCGAGAGGAGAGCATCGAGACCGTGCTCCTGCACGTGGACCACGCGATCAACTACGGCGAGGACCTCGAGCCCATGGAGCCAAAGGACGAGGCCGAAGACGACTTTTAAGGGGGAAACCCCAACCAGTCTGGTTAGCAGGTGAAAAAAGATGATTTTGCTCCTCTCGTAGTGTTGCATAACTCTCGTAATTCCCGATACTTTATAGAACACTTGGTTGATTTCTACTTCAAACTGGTGAGGGATTGCAATTGAGAGCCACTAATTATAGGAAGCGCATGTTGGTTTTCGACTTCAGACTCAACCATTATCCACGTGTGGTCCGAGCCAGCCATGCCGCACGCTACCACCACTACCAGCAACAGCAACAGCTCTAGCAGCGTGAAAGAAAGCAAGGAGCTGAGCGCCAAGCCCGGCGCGGGGGTCGTGCGCACCATCGAGGAGCAGGTGCAGCTCGTGCGCGTGTTCCGCCTGCTGGCGTTCGAGATCCCGCAGCAACTCGTGGAGCGCAAGCTCGAGGTACTGTAGGCTCAACCCACAATCGCGAAATGCCCCAGAGAGTCTCTAGGACTCATGAAGAAGCTAACAACCAGACCCGGCGTCCTCTGGCTGTGGTTGATGGTTGTCTGTAGAAACTGAGTGAGAAGATCCGAGGATTCGTAACTGGGGAGGTAGGTTCGCTTTGACAAGCGCTTCTGACTCTACTGTTGCATGTGGAAATGGTTTCTCAAAGTAGCTGAGCTGAGCTGGCTGTTATATTGTTTCACCAGAACGGCAGCGCTGTGCAAAGACGCAAGAGCTGTGCCGACTACGAGCTCAAGCAGGAGCGCTACGTGAAAGAGAAGGCCAAGTCCCTGGCGACGCTCCAGGAAGAGACCAACAACGGCCGCGAAATGGTCTGCACCAAGTACCAGATCACAGCCAAGGCGATCGCCGCGCTCGTGGAGCAATTGGGGGGCAGCTCCAGTGCGCTGGTGCTGGGGAAAAGCCACATCGAGGACCTGATCTGGGAAGTGAACGACAACCTGGACGGCATGATCTCGTTCGAAGAGTTCGAGAGGAGCTACGTGCGCGCGCGAAGTGACCGGACGGGTCTGGAGCCCTCCGAGCTCTTCTTCCTCATCGGCTTTCTCATGTTCGACAAAGAGCGCAGCGGGCGGGTGAGGCTATCAATGTAGACGGCTGGTGCAGGCAGTGAATTCTAGGCTGGGCACATGGCTGACTCTTTGGCTGCATGTAACTTTGTCGCGGAACCTGTAGATCGTCTTGGATGATGCGATGAAGATCTTGTACGCATATGAGCGTGGCTGTCGTGAATTATCGCTCAAACAAAGCTAACAGGCATCTTGTTGCTTGATGCATGTATTACACGAAAAGCTACTTGAAATACGGCGACGCGATGGAAAAGGAGATGGAGATCCACTTTGGCTCCAAACTGGGCGGAGGTGCGCAGTTCATCCTCTTCTCCGAGGTCAGTGCCGCCTGCTCATTCAAAAAATCCTAGTGCTTTCGTTTCGTCTTCTAATGGAGGCTTGGCTGTGTATTGTGTTCTCTGTAGTTCTACGACGCGATCCTGAAGCGCTCGGGCGAGCTCATCGGCCAGCAGGCGTCGATCTCCAAGTCCAACAAGTACTGCAAGAAGCTGTGGCCCTACATGTACTTGGCTTGAGTTGGCCTTACTGCCCCACTGGGACAGGAGGTACATTCCCAGGTACATACTGAAAAGCACAAAAATGTGAGGTGTCGCTTGGAGCGTGCGTTGCCAGCAATCTATTGCAGCATGACGAGCATCCCAGGCCTGTGCTTTAGCGCATTGGCGTGGGTAAAAGTAGACGACGACAGAGAAAGGAAGGAAGCGCGCCTGTAAACGAAGAGTTGCCGAAGTGCAACCACCTTGAAGAGGCTGCTGTCATGCTCATCAATATCGCTGATGAGTTGATCAGCATGCATTCCTGAATCACATTACCATCATTCTTTCAACTGCCATCTCCAGCGTCACGCACGATCCAAGAAGACACACATCAAGGATTGTTGTTGCGAGCTGCTCTCTCTCTCTCTCATTCCCTCTTTTTCCCTCCAAGCGCAACCAGAAGCTCAAGCAAACGCCAAGACGCCTCTCTCCTCATTAGAAGCATGCTGCTGCATTTGCCCAAGCTGCTCTGTGTCTCTGCGCTGGCGCTGGTGCTGACCCACCTGGCTCTCTGCTCCAGCCCCATGGCTCACGGTCGCATGATCCCCTGGAGCTACGACCTGCGCAGCAACCTGCACCGAGCTCCGTGGCGCCATGAGAATGCGTCGGCTCGCCTCCAGAAAGAACTGGACGCGTACATCCTCGAGGGGCGATTCCCGAAAGCCGGACGATCGCTCGAAAAGAAGATCCGCGAGGCGAATGCGTTCCTGGAGCAGCAACTCGGCAACTCAGAGACCGCTGGTGTCGGGTCGAGCGTTGCTGTCGTGTACCAGGACCAAGTGGTGCTGAGCAAGGGCTACGGTCTCCGTCAGGTAAACGACAGCGCAAGCAGCGTGACCACGTCGACGCTCTTCCAGATCGGCTCGGTGACCAAGACCTTCATCGCCCTCGGGATCGCCACTCTCGTACGTGGTTATCTATCTATCAAAGCGTCTTGCGTGTCCGTAGCAAATCTTGACAAAGCGTAACCCTCGTTCTTGATTGCTATGCCAATCAATAGGTGGAAGAGGGCAAAGTGGCGTGGCGCGATCCTGTGATCAAGCACCTGCCAACTCTCCAACTCTTTGACAAGTACGCCGAGAAGTACGTCACCATCGGCGACCTGCTCTCCATGAACTCGGGACTCGGAGGAATGCTCGACCTGGCGCTGACGTTCGGCAGATACCCCTCCGACAAGGACCTGGTAGCCGCTGTCCGCAACGCCGAGCCGGCGCATTCGCTTCGCAGCGAGTACGAGTACTCGAACACGAACTTTGCGATCCTCGGACAGCTCATCGAGAGCGTCACTGGACTCGAGTGGGACGAGTTCCTCAAGCAGCGCATCTGGGAACCGCTGGGCATGACGCGGACTTTCGCAAGCGCACTCGCAGTCAAGGACGACAACGACACGTCGGCTGGCCACTATTCGTGCGGTGGTGAGGTGCTTGGTCCGTACAACCTCGTGACGTCTCCTGAAGCGCAGCTTGTGACCGGTCAAAGAGGCGGGAAGATCGCCGCCGGGTCCGTGCTGTCGTCCTCGGACGACATGGCGAAGCTGCTGCGCGTACTTCTCAACAAGGGCAGCGTCGACGGCGTGAAGATCCTGAAAACCCCACAGCTGGTGTCTGAGATGGTCTCCGGTAAGAGCATTGTGGACGTCGAGATGACTGAGATGTTCCTCAAGGGCGGTCACCACTTTGCCCCCGAGGGCAACACGCTCGCTGCAGGCTACGGCTTTGATCTTGTCGGCCATGGGGTCTGGGGCCACGCGTACTACGACAAGAGCGGCGACACGGTGCTCCACCAGACGCGCACAGGTTTCTCGCCGGATGCGCAGCTGGGCGTGATCATCATGGCCAACTCGCAGCTGCCCACGCCGCACGGGAACTACATCATGGACCATGTGCGCTCGTACGTCATGGGCATCTTCCTGGATGTCCCCAAGGACGTTCTCGACTTCTCGTTCGCAAAATGGCGCAAGGACGACGCGCTCCAGCCGTTGATGCCCGGGATCCCAGTGTGTGGCTTGAGTTTCTGGAAGAACCCGAAGATTCTGGACCTGGATCCGAAAGAACTTGAGGCGCTCGTGGGGGTCTACGTGGCGCAGGAGTCCGCAGAGTTCTTTGGCTCCATTGAGATCACAAAGACAGCTGACAACCGATTGGAACTGCGCGCTGGCAAGTTCTCGGGACCGTTGGAGTTTGTGTTTGATCTTGGCAGCGACCAAGGGAAAGCGTTCTTGATGGGCACAGGGACCAACTCGGCGCTGATCGGCATCAGCAAGAACGCCAGCGGCAAGCACGACGTGAACCTAGGCATTCTCTTTTCGCAGCAGTAGGTAGAGAACTCTCTCTCCTCTGCCTTGAAGATACCCCTCTCTATACTGTTTAAAGAGGTTTATAACAGTCTCTGATTGGACAAATATAATCATGAATGTAAAAGTTCTCCATTTTACGTGGCTTTTTAATGCTCATGTAGATCCTTTATATATTGTAAAAAGGCTCGACATAAAACTTGGTCAAACAATGCTAAATTCTGAATGTACTCTTTATAGCACTGCGAGTTGCACTTGTGCCTCTACATGGCTGAATGCGAATGCAAGCACCAAGGTGCACCTCGCGCCACTCCTTCCTCACTCTTCAATCCCAGCAGCAACCAGCAAGCAGACAAGAGAGAATGGCGTGGCGACGCAGCGGCAGCGCGCTCAGCAAGCGCCTGGCGCTCAGCGAGGAGGTGGCGGAGGCGCTCTACGGCCAGCACAGGCGGCCCGTGGTGGCGCTCGAGTCCACGATCATCTCGCACGGCATGCCGTTCCCGCAGAACATGGAGATGGCGCAGAGCGTCGAGGACCTCGTGCGCGCGGAGGGCGCCTGTCCCGCGACGATCTGCATCGCCGACGGCGAGCTCAAGGTCGGGCTCTCGGACAAGGACCTGCGTCGGCTCGCCGAGATGGGCAGCGCCGCGCGCAAGTGCTCCACGCGCGACATCGCCGCCGCGGTGACGGAGAACATCGTCGGCGCCACGACCGTGTCCAGCACCATGTACGTGTAGTAATTAAGTGTACGTCTATGTGTGGTGCATGTTGTGTGACAACCAATGGTGATGTTTACTCTATGCGACTTCTCTGCTATGATGACAGGCGCATCGCACATGCGGCGGGGATCAAGGTCTTTGTGACCGGCGGCATCGGCGGCGTGCACCGCTTCTGCGAGGAGACCATGGGTGCGTTTGCACATGACGTGACCCTAGCAACTCCATACCAGCTATAAAGAGGGAACTAACTGGTTGACTATGCTGTGCTGTGTGTGTCTGTTAGACGTGTCGACGGACCTGATGGAGCTCTCGCGCACGCCCGTCGCGGTGATCTGCGCCGGCATCAAGTCGATTCTCGACATCCCGCGCACGCTCGAGTACCTGGAGACGCATGTAAGTGATCTCAAGCGTGTATCACCTGTATGGATGGATCATTATGACACTCACCACTTGGATTTCTTATTGTCGCTGTATTGTGTAGAGCGTGCCGGTGGTGGGCTACCAGACGAACCAGTTCCCAGCGTTCTTCACGCAGGACAGCGGCGTGAAGGCTCATTTGCGACGAGATTCGCCGCGTGACGTCGCTGCGCTGATCCACGAAAGTCGCGCGCTGGAGCTGCCGAACGGCCTCGTCATCGCGGTGCCGAACCCGAACCCAGTGCCGAGCGACGTGATCGACAACGCAATTGAGGTTTGTTGCGTACAGAGCAGTACTCTGTTTGAGTTTTTGTAGGATGAATGGCTGATTTGACTTTGCGTGTGAATGCAAACAGCTGGGGTTGAAAGAGGTGGTCGAGAAGAACATCAAGGGCCAGGCCGTGACGCCGTACCTGCTCAAGCGCCTGAACGAGATCACGCAGGGCGTCTCGCTCGGCTCCAACATCGACCTCGTCAAGAACAACGCGACCATTGGCAGTCAGGTAAAGTGCACCAGCGCTTCTCTCTTGTCTATCGTCATTACTTTTACACGACATAGCCAGCTAATTTCCCCCTCCTCTTTCAACCAAAACACAGATCGCGCAAGCTCTGTTCGAGATCGAGAACGACCGCAGCGGCCTTGGAAGCGTGAGCTACTCGATTCCTACCAGTCAGGTGAGCAAGTAAAACAACCACGAGCACTCTTTTTGCAAATTTGTTGTAATAGAGAAAGCTTAATAGAACGACATTTACTCTGTGTGGGATGTCCTTTGCACCTAGAAGACGAAGAAGAAAGAGAGTGGGGGGAAGCGTGTGCTCGTAGTCGGAGGTCTGGTCCTGGACATCATTAGCTCCTCGTCATTCCCGATCATCCGCGCGACATCGAACATCGGCACGATCCACCAGTCCAGCGGAGGTGCCGTGTCGTGTTTCATTATTAGTCTTTGCGTGAAGGCCGCCACTGGACTGGCCTCTCATTTACTCTTGCATGGTACCTGTCTGTCTGATGTGAGCAGGCGTTGGTCGCAACATCGCCGAGTGTCTGCTTCGTCTGGACTTGGACCCGCTGCTCATTTCGTCCGTGGGGAACGACGCGTCCGGATCCATTTTGCTTGAGAACCTCAAGAAACTGGGCATGGACGCGAGCGGCATCCAGGTCTCGGACGATGTGGCGACTGCGGTCTACTCAGCGGTGCTCTGCTCGGCAGGCGACCTGGACGTCGCGATCGCAGACATGCGCGCGCTCGATGCGATTGTGAGTGGAGACACACATGCTCTGGGCTCTCTGTGAACCATTTTCTATCAAAGGTATGGTGGATGACTCATTTGTTGATTGTATTGATGTTGATGCACAGGACACGTCGGCGATCTCCGACGCTACGATCCGGGACGCGGGGTTCGTGATCTGCGACGGTAACTTGTCTCCGCAGGCGCTCAAGAACCTTCTCGAGCGAAGCGCCAGCGCGGACGTGGATGTCTGGTTCGAGCCAACGTCCGTGCAGAAAGCAGTCCGCGTCGTCGACGCTGGCGCAGTGCAGCACATCACGTACGTGTCTCCGAACGGCGATGAGCTCAAGGCGATCAGCGACGCGATCCAGCGCAAGAATGGCGCGACGATGCCCCCGCACGAGCGCTTCAAACTCAGCGACGAATCGCGCATCTTGCCGAAAGACACGATGCATCAGCTCAAGAACGACATCATCACCGTGCTGCTGGAGATGGCGAACGGCAACACCACCAAGCAAAAGCACGTGATTGTGACGATGGGCAAGCACGGCGTGCTCGTTGGCTCGGTCAACATGGACCCCGTGGCGCTCCACGAACTCGCGGAGAAGGCGGACAGCGAGTTTCCCATCGAGATCTGGGGAACCCACCAAGTCCACGGCGGCTCCAACGTCGCGATGGTGCACCTGCCGGGTGTGGAGATCCAAGTGAAGAACTGCACTGGCGCAGGCGACAGTCTCGTGGGCGGCACGGTCTACGGACTCTCGCACGGACGCGACATCTTTGAGAGCTGCCACCTCGGCATGGTCGCTGCGCGCCAGAGCCTCGTGTCGGACTGCGCCATCAACCCCGAGCTCACGCCAGAGGTTTTGCAATCTGCGCACAAGTAAAGCAGCGCCTCGGATCAACGTCAGCCAGTGAGTTTGTTGTGAGACTTGTGGGAATTTTGTAGGCAACCAATGAAGTTGGCAAAGTATTGCAAGAAACGTGCAGGTACAGGGGCATTTTTGTTTGCGATTGATATGCCTGTCGATCATGAATCAGTCAGTCTCTGTCACACACACGCAGATGCACACCAGGCTCTGCTCTCAACCTCTCCGCCTCTCTCTTTCTCTCTTCGTCCTACTGACTCTGGTACTCCTGCGCGAACTGCGCAATCAGGCGCAGCACCTCCTTCTGCAGTCCGCTCTGGGCCGTGCCGATGAACTTCTGCAGCGCGTCGGCGTCCGCGGCGTTCGCGGGCTTTTTGGTGAGCCGACCGGAGATCTCGTACTCCTCGTCGTTCGAGATCTCGTGCATCGTGTAGGTGCCCTTGTGGATGGCGCCGCCGTCGATCGAGACCTGGAACGGCAGCGTGAAGTTGAAGTCGTACAGGTAGCGCTTCTTGCCGCGCACGACGCAGATGCTGGCGTCGCCCGTGACCTTCTCAGGCGCGGAGAACGTCGCCTGGAACTTGCCCTCGGAGTACGCCGTCCCCGAGAAGAGCTCGCTCCATTTTTGCTATACGTAGCAATAGACAAGAACGCGCATTTAGTCATAGAGAAAGATTAGGGAAGCGCTGAAATGGCTTGCTTGACAACTGACCTCTGCCCACTTCGTGAACATTCGCTCTTCAAACGTTCCTGCGTGGTTCCACACCGAGCCTTCGTGCACAGCTGGCGCCGCCTATACCATTGAACGGATAATAGATGTGTAAGTGCACCAGCAGCTCAATTGGTACCCATGACCCATTGTGTGCGTGGGCAGTAGTAATACGTACCGCTGCAGGCGCGACCTCGATCTTCTGGGGCGCGATGTCTCCTATCAGCTTCTTCTCGTCGTGGCTCAGCTCGCGGTGGAAGTACGGCAGGCCGTTCTTGTAGCCGCGCACGTCCGACGGGAGGTCCGGCTCGTCCAGCACCACTTCGGTGCTGCCGCTCGACGAGCTCTTCTTGGTCGTCGTCGCAGAAGATGAGCTCTTCGGAGCTGCTGCCTTGGACGACGAAGCGCTCGAGCTGCTGCTGCTGTTACTGGTAGTCGTAGTGGCCTTTGCCGCTGGCGGCGGTCGCGTCGGCACGTCCTTCTTTGGCGGCTCGGGCTTCTTGCAGATGCGCTTGTGGAACGTCCAGTCGCTCGCCTGGCACGTGCGCGCGCAGTACACGGCCTTCTTGCACACCGAGCACTTGAGCTTCGCGCCGGGCTTGTGGCAGTTGCGGCACGTGTCGCTCGCGCTCTGCGCGGGGGCCACGGCGGCGGCGGCGGCAGCCTTCTCTTTCTTCTCCTCTTCGTCGAACAGTTTGCCGATGTCGTTGAAGCGCGAGTAGTCGTTCGCGTCCACCTTCACGTCGCGGGTCTTGTCGATGAGCCCGCTCGTGTCCACGGACGAGAGCGCCGCGTCAATAGCGCTCTTGGTGGCGCTGCTGGAGGAGGAGGTGGACAGCGGCGCGTCCCAGCCCACGCTGCCCGAGCCAAAGCTGCTCGACGTCGCCATTATTGCTTATGTGGTGAGGGGGCCAATTGAGTGATTCACAAATGATTGCGTTTTTGCTGTCAAAAAAATGCAGATCATCCTGCCTATGCATACTTTCATGCAAACGCAGACGGCATCGAAAATAAATCTGAGGACAATAAGCGACTCAGAAATTGGGATGTGGAATCTGTCTTATGCACTAACGAAGTACCCCTAACTGCTTTAATCGAAAGTTCTGGAAAAAGCGCATAAAAAGACATGGCTACATTTTTCCGAACAGAGCTTTTTTCGAGAGTACCTTGCAGGACTGGAGCTCCAGGCTCCCGAGAGGTCCCTGCATCTATTGCGGACAATCTTCGCATCGCTCGATCTCTCGCAGGATGGAATCGTCCCCTTTCACACGCTTCTGAGTCGTCTCGAGAGCTTTCAGAGCTCCGACTTCTGCCTGCAATCGCTCTGCATCTCGCTACAAGTGGTCCTGAATCGCTTCCAGTACCACTCGCTGACATGGTCGGAAATCCTGGAGCTCGGAAGTAATCACCAGTTCTACGAAGACGCCGTGAAGGAGCTCTGGCCGCGCCTGAAGCTGTTTATGGGTCGCCTGTCCCTGCGTCGAGGGCAGCTCGAAGACGCGGTCCGCCAGGTGCAGCTCGCCGTCGCGCAGCAGGAGCTGCTCATTGGCCCCGAGAGCGAGAGCCTGGTGCAGTTCTACCTCGTGATCGCCGAAGCGATGGCCGTGCGCTTCAAGCAGATCGGCGTGGCCGCGCAGCAGAGCGCGGTCAAGTGGCTCCAGTCTGTCGAGGGCAGTCGCGCGCTGCGTGCCAAGGCGATCGAGATCATCGACGACGAGTGTGCTCAGAGCGGTGGCGTCGTGCTGCCCAAGAAGGACGCTGAGACGAAAGCGCGCGACGTGCTACTTCAGGGGCACTCGGCGAGTGCGCTCGTGCGGCCCGACGCGACGATGATCGAAGACGCGGTCGAGTTCTGCACGAAAGCCTGGTCGCTCCAGGAGAGCCACTTTGGCCGCGAGCACATCAGCGCAGCCGTGGTGCACGTCACGCTCGCGCAGATCTACTTGCTGAAACAAGAACCTTCAGAGAGTATCCGATACTTCACCAAGGCGATCGAGATCTACGAGACCGCGTGCAACGGACCCGTACCCACGTCCAGTTTCCTGCGCCTCGAGATCGCGAAGCTCTACCACCAGCCGCAGTACTCGCAACAGCGTGATGTGCGGAAAGCCCGCGAGATCTACCTGCAGGTAGGCGAGTCCTTCCACTCGTTCGCGCAGGAGTTTGCCGGCGCCGACGCCACCAAGCGCGGGTGCTGCGCGCAGGCGATCGAGGCGTTCCGCCGCTGGCTCGCGCTGTCCAGTCATTGCCCAAAGGAAGAGCAGAAGCAGGTGCACCTCAAGCTCTTCCAGGCGGCGAGCGACGGCTTTGGCGAGTGCTCCGTGGAGGCCTCCGAGAGCACCAGGAGCTAGGCTTACTATTGGTAGAGATGGGGAACCTAAAAGCCGCGGAGAAGTACCTTCGGACCGCGTGCTACATTGTCGAGAGCCACTTTGGACCGAACGACCGCCGCTATCGCCGCCTACGGAAAGAGGTGCTTGATGTGAGCAACTCGCTGCGCGCGGCGACGCTGCACCCCGACGAAGGCGGGAACGACGACGACAGCCACGCGTGGCTGACCTTATAGAGACTACCACACAAGGGCAGGACAATGTTGGATAGTAGCTACTCAAACCTACTTCGAACAACTAACTTCTCATGTAGGCAACTATCAACTTGTATCAATCTTCAGCAGCGTTTCTGGTAAAGTCGGAGGCTGCTCTGCTACCAGCTCACGATGCACTTGCTTCGCCAGCTGGTGCTCATTCAACTGTACTTCGGAGTGCGAATCCCACAGAACGACTCGGAGCCGCTCGCTGACTGGGAAATTGTCGGTAGATACATCCAGGAATCGTGGATCGTACTCTCGAACGCTGGGCAGCTTGCGACGCCAGCTGGTCGCTAGGGCGAGAGCGTCTTCATCGTCCAGCAGCATCCGATAAAGTAGTCGTGTGTCCGAGGAGGAGGATTGCGAAATGAAACGTGGATGGACTGACTCACTGGTTCGATCTGACCATCGTCGTTGGTAAGTTGACAGTGAACGGCTGCACGGTGCTAAGCCTGGTGTGTGTTGGATATATCTTCAAGAGGAGGGCGACAGCTTCCAGGTGTACAACCAACGAAGTCGAGAGAGAACAGATTACAACAAACAAATCAATCAAGATGGGATTGCTTACACTTCTTTGCTTAGGTGCTCAGCGACAGCAGCAGCGCCGTGCCTCTGCGCGTCCAGAGATCGGGCGACTTGCCGGCGCCGGACTTGAGCCTGGATGCCTTTCTCCAGCGCGATCACCGACCCGCGGATGCACGCGAGCAGTTTGTTGTAGCGCTCGAGCTCCTGCATGATCACGGTCTTGAGCGCGTCCGGGTCCGAGCGGCTCGCGAGCGCGGCCTTGATGTTGACCAGGTCAAACACGTCCGGCACCGACTCCTTCAGACTCTGCAGCAGCGTCAGCACTTTCTCGTCGCTGCCCTTGCCGCCCTCGGACACGCCCATCGCCTGTAGAGAGAGCATGGTCGCCACGAGCTCGCGGCCGTCGTCGATGTGTGACGCGATCTGCGCGTTCAGGTGCTGGCCGAACGCCGTCGGCGGGTCGTCTAGCGGCAGCTGCTTGATGTACTCGGCGTACGCGTGCAGGTCGCCGTCGTCCGGGACAAAGTAGTACTCGGAGTCCGAGAGCGGCACGTTCTCGACCTGCAAAATGTCTTCCGCGAAGAACTGGTTGATGTACACGAGCATGAGGCGGCGGTCCCAGTCGTCCGTGACGCGGCCACCGTAGTTGGCCTGCGCGATCAAGTATTTCAGCGCGTCCCAGGGCGTCTCCTCGTACTCGTCCAGGTAGATCGCGAGCACGCCCTCGCTGATCGCAAAGTCCGACTCGTTGAAGTCGTAGGGGATGTTCCAGCCGAGGTTGTTGAACTTGCGCCGCTCTAGCAGCAGTGAGTGGAACCAGCAGAGACAGAACAGCAGCCGCTTGTACTTCTTGGTCTGGCGGCAGCGCGTGAACCGCTCGGGCGAGATCGTGTTGTACAGACGCAGCAGGTTGGCTTTCAAGCCTCGCGGCGGCTCGGTGGTCATCTTGATGCCGCGCTGCAGGATCGCGATCGGGAAGTTCGGGTTCGGGTCGCTCGTGAGCCACAGACGAAACTGCGGGTTCACCTGCACCGTCGGCGAGCAGAAGTTGTCGATGAGCTTCTCCAGCGTAGGTGCCCAGCTGAGCATGAGGTGGCAGTTGGCGAGGAAGGCCCAGTTGCTGGCCTCCAGTCCTCTTTGAAGGATCGCTTCCGCAATGCTCGCCTGGCCCTGGCCCAAAGCGCAGTTCTCCACTTTCTTGTACAGCGAGTCGGCGAGCGCGATCAACGAGTTGGTCGGGTCCACTCCAGGCGACAACACGAAGATCAGCGGTGTCTTGTAGCTGGACGTCTCGTAGATGGCTTTCAGATCGAACGGCGGCGGGTCCACGAACTGCGCACCAAGATTCGTGGCCGTGAAGCGCGCGGCCTGGATGCTCAGGCGATCGGGGCGAATGCATCGAAGCAGTAGCACCCGCTGCAGATCGTTGCATTTCGCATCCCAGTCGCCAGGGAGCGGCTCGAGCTCCGGCGTGCTGCTCTGGAACCACGCCTTCCAGGACTTGGTGCCCTGCTCGAATGAGCTCACGAGGCCGTGGAAGCGCGAGAGCTTGTTGAGCTCCACAATGCTCCCCCACGCTTGGTCCGTGAGGAACTCGCTCGCGTAGTTGGTGACCCGGTCTTCCTGCATGAGCACCGGAATGCCGAAGCGAGTACCGTTCTCGAGCTTGCGGAGCAGATCCTTCATCATTAGGTCCACGACCTCCAGGCGAGTGCCTTCCATGGACTTGATCCACTTGTTCGCCTGACCTTGTGGGTCGATCATGAGCGGCCAGCGCTTGCCTCGCGTCGTGATCACGCCGTTCTCTGTCGAGAGCGAGTCGCGAGGGAGTCCATGCGCGTTCCAGCTTCGCACGTCCGTCGGGTCGGCGAGGAACTCGGTGAACGTGAACTTTTGCGACATCGGCAGTCCTTGCTGGGTCACGCGGTTCATCCAGGTATCCGCCAGTGAGCCTCGGTAGAACGAGTCGAACGGGCCAGCGTACGAGATGAACGCGGCAGCGACCAGCGCGTCGCCCACCACGTCCAGCAAATTGTCGTTCTTCTCAGCGATCGATATCTGCCAGCGCTCGCGCTCGCCCGCGAGTCCCTTCACGAGCTGCTCGGCACGCGAGAGCTTGAGCTCGAGCGACTCGGCTTCTTCGTGCAGCGCGTTCTTCTCCGAGACGCTCGAGTCATACTGGCGCTCGAGACCCTCGACTTTCTCCGTCACTTCCTGGAGCTTCTCCTTTGCGATCTTGAAGTCTTTCTGCTTGAGCTCGAGCGCCTGCTGCGATTTCTTGAGAATCTCTTTCTTCGGCGCCACGACCTTGAACACGCCCGAGTAGCACTCCATCGCCAGCACCCACGAGCAGAGCGCGCCGGCGGCCGAGGACACTTTGCGCACCACGTCGGCGTTGAACAGCGGCTTGGACGTGTACTTCTTGAGCTCCTTGACGGTCTTGTCGCGAATCGAGTCTTTGTCGAACGTCTTGATCTGCTGCAGAAAGTTCACGTCGTTCATCTCGGTCTTGGCCTGCAGCCCAAACAGGATCATCACCGCGCACATGACCAGCGACACGAGCTCGGGCGGCTGCGAGTACACTTTCACCTCGGCGATCGCCTTCTTGTCCAGGTTCTCGACCTCGGGCATCGCGCGTTGCAGCGCCGGGAGCGCTTCGTCCAGATCTTTCTGCGCGTCGTCTGCGATCTTCTTTGTCTCCGCTTCTTCCTTCATGGTGCGCTCGCTGTCGGCTTCGACCTGTTTGCGCTGCTCGTCGGCAACTCGACGCTCCGAGACAATCACGACCAGCAGGTCGCTGCAGTCTTTGTTCTTCTGTGCAACGATGATCTTGCGCTCCTCCAATTGCTTGGACATCTCTTCCACCTGCAAGCGGGACTCCTCAAGCTTCGCGAGTCCGTTCTTGAGCTTGTCGCGCGTGTCCAAGATCGCCGCGGACTTCTCCGAGAGCAAGTCCACGTACCCAGTCACGAACGACAGGTAGTTGGTGGGCGTGACGTAGTTGTGGCGCTTCATGCTCGCGAGCACCTGGCCGGACGCGAGCAGCACGCTGCTGTGCACGACTGCGAACACGGACGAGATCTTCGGCCGCTGCTTGTCACTCGCGACGTTCTTCTCTTCCAGGAACTTCATCGCCACTTCCTGCAGCGCATCCAGCGGCCACTCCATGAACCAGTCGATCGTGGTGTTGTTGACCAGCGATGGGAACTGACGACATCGGTTGCGGAACCCTTTGCCGATCGGACTGAACGCGAGTACGACGTGCAGGTTGCGCCGCACTTCGCTGATGAAAAAGTCCCAGAGCGTCTCCTTGGTCTCCTTGATGCCCTGCGCTCGCGCATGAAGCCGCGCGGCGTCGAGAATCGCAGGCTGCTCTTCTTTCTCAAAGAGCCCCGGGATCTCGCCGCTGCTCAGAATGTTGTTGAGGTCTTCCACGAACGACTCGCTCTTGATCTGCGTGTCGCTGAACAGGAACACCGTCTTCTGCTCCTGGATGCCCACTTGCTGGTACAGCTTCTTGATGTCTTCGTGGAACTCGCCCGACCTGTAGTTCTTCACGACTTCGATCTGAAATACCTTGAAGCCACCGATGAACGCCGCGAGACGCGTCAGCGACTGCCGGCCACTACCTCCCACACCGACGAGAAGCAGGTTCCCCCGCGTCGTCATGAGCTGCCGGTGGATACGTAAAATGTGCAGCAGCGCGTCGCCAAACATGACGAGGTTCATTGGGACGAACCCAGGCTCGGCGTTGTGGTCCTCCAGCTGCTCTTCAACGAACAGCTTGAGCATCTCCATATCCTGGCACTTGGCGTACTTTGGTGGCGTGCTTGGGTCTTCCGCAGCACCAGACGAGAACACGTACGCGAAGAGCGGGCCGTTCTCTTTGAGGCGCTCGGGGGCACTCGACAGCAGCCGACCCCAGTCGGTTTGGAAGTGCACGCTCAGCAAGTCGTCCACTTTCTTCTTGAACGTCTGGCGATCGTCAAAGCTCGTCAGGCGGTCCGAGAACACACGCAGACTCTCATGGATCCAAAGTCGCAACGCGCCGTCCTTGCTGGTGACGTTGTGCTTGTCCGAGAGCAGCAGCCCCTGGATCACCTTGGCCATGTCGCGCAAGTTGAACAGGTAGTGGCAGTTTGCGGGCGTGGGCAGGAAGAGCTCGAGCACGCCCTGGTAGAGCTGGATCGTCGCGGCCACCAGTGGCACGCCCAGCGGCTTGATCTCGTCGTCAAACTCAGCCAGCTTTGGCACGAGCATGCTCTCGAAGATGCGCTTGAGCTGCGCCTGTTCCGGGATCGTCATGTTCGCCAAGTTGAAGCGGCTCTGGAAGCGCGAGCTGATCACGGAGCGACCACCGCCTGGAGGTCCCATGGACGCGACGATCTGCATGTCCACAAAGTACTTGAGCGACTGCTTCTTGCGGTCGTACCAGCAGCTGTAGTCCACCCACTGGCGCAGCAGCTCCAGCGGCGGCTGCGAGCCGAAAGTGTCCTTCGTGGGCATGTTCATGTCGTCAATGAACGTCACGAGCTTCTTCCCGCCCACGGGACCGAACCTGTTGAGCGACCGCTTCTCCATCACGCTCTCGATCACGTCCTGCGTCGTAGCGGGCGACGTAGCAGACGAGAAGTACATCACCAGCCGCTGGTACGCGTCGCTCAGGCCCTCGACCTCTTTCTGGATGATCGTGGTCCTCCCCACACCCGTCTCGCCGACGATCAGCGAGTGGATGCCTGCGCCAAGCATCGTCTGCAGCAGAAACCCGTAGCGCAGCGAGTCGATGGTCGGCACCACGATCTTGTGGAACGGCGTGTGCGGCGCGATGCGGAAGTTCTGCGGCAGCTTCTCGTGCCAGAGCTTGAACTCTCGCAGCGACGGGTCCACGTAAAAGTCGTACGCGGTCTTGAGCGGCGGGTACACGGTGTCAATGTCCCGCAGGCACGAGTCGAATTTCTTGCGTCCCTCTTCATTCGCAGCGCCAAGTACGCTCCACGTCATGCAGAAGAGGAACCATTTCTCGATCGTTGCAGTAAACTTGTCCCCACAGGAAGCCTTGTCGATGCCGTTCTCCTTTGTGCCCAGCGCATTGTACAGGTTGCAGAACGACTTGACGCTGTTGAACTCGGTCACGGGATGAGCTCCGAGACCTCGGCTCGCTTGAACTTGAGCATCTTCTCCACGTACTTCTCGAAGAGCGCCTGCAGGATATCGCGCTCCTCTTGCTCGGAGATCGTCGTCGTGAGCCACGTCTGCACAAACGGACGCCAACCGAGGTCGTCCACATCCATGTACACCATTCCCGCACGACTGACGGTCGCGGGGGACGCGACCGAGAGATCCTGGACCTCAAACATGAGCGCCATCGACGGGCTCATGCTGATTCGGTCGCCGTTGATCAGCGTCAGCACTTTGTTATCGTCCATGACACTGTTCATGCTCTCGATCCACAGCGTATCCACGGGGCCATCGAGCATGATCCACTTCTCTTCCGCCTTCTCGTCGGCAGCGAGGTTGCGAAAGATCACCGACAGGATCCCGTCAATCCACTCGAAGGTCGACAGGTCGTACACGCCGTAGATCTCGTTCAGTGAGATCGACTTTGAGTTGAGCACCTGGACGCGCACGGGCATGTAGCCGGGCGTACCGTCCTTAGCGAGACACGTCTTGGCGAGCTGCAGCGTCTTCCAGATGGTCGACTTCCCCGCCATCGTCTGCCCTACAATCATGTTGCAATGCCGAGTCACCTGGGACTCGTACAGCTGGATCGTCTTGAACACGATCACCGGGTGCACCTGGAGCTTCTGCTCTGCGAGCTCTTGCTCGACCGTGCCCTGCAGCTTCCCGTAATCGGTCACGGGAAGCTCAATCGACGGGAACAGGTCGCCGAGAAGCAGTCGGAACAGTGCTGCGTCCTCGCGGATGAACTTGGGCATGTTCATGTCCCGCAGCGCACGCAGGAGGATGTTCTCTTCTTGCAGGTTTGGTCCTCGCGCTTCAGCGCTCCCGCCATGTTGAGCACCGCCTTGAGACTTCGCAGACCAAAGTCGTAGTGGTCCTGCTTGCTGAGCTGCTGGATCATGAGACCGTAGAGCGTGGTCGTTTTCTTCGCGAGCGTCTTCGCGTCTCAGAATCCTTCAGCCTGGAGCATCACCTCTGCGATCAGCGCGAGGTCGGGCACCATCATCGCACACGGCCGCATGAGCGCTTTCAGGTTGTCCGGCAGCTCCGTTCGTCCTGCGTACCCAGGGTTCATGGTGATGAAGATGCCCATGTTGTGGTTGCACTTGATCATCGAGCCGAGGAAGAACACCTGGGTCTGCTTGGTCGCGAGCGCCTGCATGATCGTCAGCACCTGCTGCGCCACGACAGACAACACTTCAACCTCGATTCGGTTGAACTCGTCAAAGCAGCCCCAGCCGCCAGACTGCACCAGACCAGAGAACATTCGTCCCACAGATTTGTAGTCCAGTCCGTCACTGCAGTTGAACACGATCACGTACTTCGCCAAGTTCGTGCCGAGATCCTTGACGGTCTCGGTCTTCCCCGTTCCTGCCGGCCCCAATGGATTCCCACCACGTTTAAGTGCAACGCTGTCGTCATCGTCAGCACACAGCGATCCGTGAGCGGCGTGATCACCAGACGGCCGTTGTTGCCCTGGTACTCGTACGAGTACTGCAGCGACGTCACTGTCTGCTTGACCTCGCAGATGCCGCACTCGCCCAGGTCCTTGTTGAAGTAGAAGCGCAACTGCATGAGCCAGTCAAAGTCGTTCACGCTCTTGCAATTCTGCTTCACGAGGCGATCGATCACGTCGCGCGAGTGGATCTCGATCGTGATCAGCGCTACCACTTTCTTGCGGTCGATCGACGACAGCTGGCCGCGCACCATGTCCGCGAGCTTGTTCAGATACGAGATCCACTTCTTCTTGAGCTGCTTGAGCGCTTTCTTCTCACCTTTCGCGACTTCGTTCAGCGCCATGATGCACTCGTTCGCCCACGCAGTCTGGCCGCATGTGATCAGCAGCTGGCCGGGAAAGTCCCTGATCCATTTCTCTTTTTTGCCTTTGTAGCCAACGAGGCACTGCGCGTAGATCTTCTCGAGCGTGTTCACCATCGCCGCCTCGACGCGCAGCAGCCACCCTTCAACGGCGCCAGCGACCACGACGTTCGACGCAAACATCACTTGCTCGCCACAGGGCGAGTTCATGCCCAGCGCTTCGAACGTCATGTTCCCACGAGTCCCCGGAGGCACGAGCACCAGTGACTTGATGACTTCAAAGCAACGGATGAACGCCTGCTTGTCCTGGTTCCAGAGCAGCTTGTACTTGTCCCAGTACCCGAGGTACTTCTGGAGCTCCGTGGCGCTGGACGACATGCCGTTCATGATGTGCACAAGCACTTTCAGGATCTCTTCGTCGTTGAAGATCGACTGATAGAAATTGTTGACGGCAACAACGTTGTTCGATGCGGAGGAGACAGCGGTAGAACTCTCTGCACTCTGGTTGGACTCTTCACTCGAACAAGTTTTATCTGCACCTTCAGGCAGGGCTTGGTCCGGAGTACCTGCTGCTGGGTTGTCATTCTGCGCTTGGTTGTTGCTAGCACTGTTACTTAGCTGCTGTTGTTGCTGCTGAAGCGATGAGACCAGTCTCGGCACCACCGAGATGACGTTGAACACCTCCTTCGCGACAGTGTTGACCATCTGCGTGAGGTCCACCATGAACGGCTTGAACTCCACTTTGCTGTCTTCCAGCACGACGTGGATCCGAAACAGTGGGCGAGGGTCCGTCTTCGCGTCGCCGTTGATCGCCTTTGAGAGCTCTTGCAGCGACTTCTTCACGGACTGACGCAGCGCGTCCTCGAGCATCTTGTCGCACCGTTCCACGAAGCGACTCCACTCGCGCAGCACTTCGGGGGGACCGGTCGCGAAATGCAGGTACGTAGACGCCATCGTCGAGCTGATCGTGTGGTAGGCGTCGCGCAGCTGCTTCTCGATCTCCTTGCGGTGCACGTCTTGCTTTACTTCGAACACACCCTCGTCGTACACCGTGTTGCGCTCGATGAAGATGTGCATCAGGCTGCCGATCATCTTGCAGTTCTTCGCGACAATGTCCTTATTTTCCTGGAACTCCTGCACAATCTCGTACGTGTTCTCACAGTGTTTTCTGCAATCCGCGACGTACCACTCGACGATACCCTTGCTGACCCACGTGAGCTTCTGGAGTCCCGGCTGGATGCGGCGGTCGAGTTTGCGAATGATATCTTCAAACAGACGCCGCTCGGTCGAGGACTAGTCCAGAAGGATGCGGTTGTAGTCGCGCACGACGAGCATCACGTGCTCACGGAGCACGCGCAGCTGCTCCTTCTGGTTGCAGATGTCGTGCGCCATGTACGGAATCTGGATCTCGCCGTTGAAGTACTGCCAGTAGTGCACTTCGGCAAAGAGGTTGAGCAGCGGACGATCAAAGTTGCAGCTGAGAAAGCCCTTTTTGGCTCGGCCAATCAAGGTCTTCTCGGTATTCTGGAGCACATTTGGGTCTTTCCCGTACGAGTGGCTGTTGACGTTCACAGCAGCTCCACCACCAGCACCAGCGGCATTCGCATTGCTCGAAGCCGCGTCGACTGCTCCTTTCCCTTGAGCTGCTGCAGCGGCCGTTGACGATACAGTTGGCTCAAGCGCCGAGCCGGTCTTCGTCATGAGCGGACTCTCGAGTCTCGAGTTCAAATTCGACCTCCCGAGCGCGTTCAGGTCTTCGATCCAGTCGTGGTACTTGCGCTGGATGTACTCGTTCACGACGAGCCGCAGTTCTTCGTATGAGGTCTGCGCTTCGTCGTTTTCAGCGGCGTTTGACGCATCCGCGAGCTCTTGGAGCCGCACCAGGTCGTCTGTCGCACGCAGTAAAAGACTACGAGCCCAGAGCGCCGAGCCGGCAAACTGCGGCTCGGTGGGCGACAGTGGAGGCGCGTGCTTGTTCTTCTCGAAAAGATTGCGGGTCGTCGCGATGATCGACTTGAACGTGCCAAAGATGTCGATTGTTCGCTTCTCCACGCAGCGCTTGATCGCCTCTCGTTGCGCGATCTTGCGGAACGCCAGGATCAGATCCACGCCCGCCGAGATCATGGACACGCTCTCAAACGCCCCGTTGATCACGTTCTGCGTCATCGCTTCGAGGTCCTTCATGCCGTTCTTGAACGCGTTGAAGTCGCTGTGCCAGCTCGTGATCTTCACGTCGAGGATGTCGTAGTCCAGCCTGCGCAGTCGCTCCACGTGGCCTTCGAACTGCGCTTCAATACCGCGCAAGCTCTTCACGATCTCGAGACCGCGATTACCGCCGAATGTTGGGAGCGCCTCGCGTTTGCCGTCCTTGCCCTTGCGCGCAAACTGGATCTGGCCCTCACAGACTTCGAGCAACTCACGACAGCGCTGCACGAACGCGTCGATCTGCGCGAAGATGCCCGTCTCGTCAACCGCCCAGCGGCGATCTGGGGAAGCCGCCAGCGCGTTCACAGCATTCGACGCCTTGTGGTAGATCTGTTTCCACGACACGCCGCACTGGATGCTCTGCTCCAAATGCAGGATGCTCGCCTCCACGCTGCCGTCAAAGATGTCGGGCAGCGAGATCTTCTTGCAGCAGACCACGATGATCTCGTTGCTGACTTTGCGGAGCAGACTCGTGATGCGGTCTTCCGTGTTGTAGTGCCGCGAGTACATCCAGATGAGGCGGATGAAGTTGAGCAGTTTCGGCAGCAGCAGCGGGATCTCGTCGGGCTGCGCGCGCGCGATCTCCTCGCAGACGGGGCTGAGCTTCTTGAGGAACATCAGGTTGTCGTTCGCTTCGATCGACCCCTGCTTGGTGATCTGCGAGAGCGTCTCGAAGGGCTGCAGGTATGACGACTTGGCGGCGCGCAGGATCTCCACGATCTCCTTCACGCCCTGGCGGTTCAGCTGGTCCGTGATCCCCGACAGGTCCTGCGTGCGGTGCTCCCAGAACTTGATCTCCTCCAGAGGTCCCGCACCTTCAGCGTCATGCGCCTTGTCCTGGTTGTTGATCACTTCTTTGATCTGACGCGTCCAGTGGATGACGGTCGACTCAAGCTGCTGCACCAGGTCCTTGTCCTTGTAGTTGAACTTGTCCGGGCTCACGGGCGGGAGGTACAGCACAGTCTCGCCGCAGCCGCGACTCACAGTCTCCGTCAAGCTCGACATGAAGCGGTAGAACTGGCCCGTGAACTCTTTCTGGATGCTCTCGGGCCACGACTTGTTCGCCTGCAGCCGCTGCAGGTAGTAGCCGTTCATCAGGTGCAGCAGCGACGCGATGGCGTCTTTCTCGACCGTGCCGAACTGGAGCGACTCCTTCACGTTGCCGGGCGTGAGCACGACCTGGCCGTTCTTCACAAAATACATGACGGCGCTCGCGCCGCGTGGCGCGGTGGTCGACACGGTGAGCGCGCCGTTCAGCAGACACATGAAGAGCGCGGGCGTGCTCGTGCTCTCGACAAACTCCTTCACTGTCGCGAGGTCCATGGACGTCCACCCCTTCGGCTGGTAGCCCGGGAGCGTGATGCGGTCGCGGATCCACTGCACGATGAACTCAACATCGTCGAACGAGGAGCTCATGGCGGGCGGGCGGGTGTGGCGTGACGCCAAAGCTCTCGCACTGGGAGCTAACTCCACCCGTTCAGTAGCAGCAGGTTCACAGGGGCTGCTTTGGGTCTTGGTCCTCGCGCCAATGAAGATCCGATACTAACACGTACGCAGAGAGCGTAGGCAGGTAGGCAGCTAGGCGCGTCGCTTCGTGCACCCATGTTGTTCTCAGCAGCATCCACTCAGTGGAAATGAACCCTCACGAAAGGTCGTGGAAGCAGAGAGGTTGCACGAAGGTGTCACAACTCAGGTCGTACTTAGCCGAACACCAAGTCAGCAGATTGTCCATGAGATGATGTCACCGCTGGACGAGCCAAAGCATGGCATGCAACAGCGCGCGCTCCGTCACCGAGCCTGGAGCCATCATTAACGGCAGCGCCAGCGTGTGTCGTACTCACCAGCAGATCACGCGATGTTCGCTCTCCATACTGCTGCGTTTGGCGACGAGCGTCGCTTCTTCTTTCTCGCTCTCTCTGTCTCCACTTTTCTTTTCACTCCAGTCAAATTCACCCGCTCTCGCGGGTTGCGTTCAGACAACATTCGCGTATCAGATTTCTCAAATCTGATACGCGAATGTTGTCTGAACGTCACACCTGCGTTGCCCCTGACTCTACTGGAGCGACATTCCAGGGACTCTCTTTTGATGAAAACGTGGCGGTTTCTTCGCCGCTCATAAGAAAGCAAGCAACGTCCGACCTCAAGACAGCCGAGCGAAGAAGCAGCAGCAGTCGAAGAGCTCTGTGTGTGTGTGTGTACCAACTGTATCTGCGTGTCTGTACATTGTGAGTGTGATCGGCCACACAGTCCCGCTTCCACTGTCCTCCCTCCCCCTGTTCCCTCATTGCCCGACGTTGAGAGAGAGTGAGAGAGAAGCGAGTGGGATCTCACGAAGACGGCAAGTTCGAGTCCAGCCAGAAGGAGCAGCGTGTTCATATTCACTGGAAGCAAAGGTCACGACCACCAGCACCACCAGCAGCAGCAGACTCACACGACCGAGCGATTGATTAGAAGAAGAGTGAGATGGTGTCACCGGCGGAAGAGAAGCGACAGGAGGAGAAGCGCGTGAAGGAGCTGCGCGACTTCCAGCGCTCGAGCCCAGCGAACCGCCGATGCTTTGACTGCAACGAAATGGTGCGTGGCATGCATGGGAATGTAATTGCAAGTATAGCGTTGCGTGTATGGTTGCGAATGAGACGCTAACGAGTGGCTTTCATCCATGCGAACACAGATGCCGCAGTACGTCTGTTTGGACTTCAACACGTTTGTGTGCACGGCCTGCAGTGGCATCCAGTACGTTTGTCGTTTGATGTGCGTTCTTTGTTGTGCGACTGCAGTTGTGGACTTACCAGCGTGGTGTGTTGTTGTATGCTGCAGTCGCGAGTTTTCGCACCGCGTCAAGTCGATTTCTGCGTCCAAGTTCACCGAATCCGAGGTCAAGACGCTGGTGAAGCTCGGCGGCAATGAGGTAAGCGCAACGCGTTATTTTGATCGATGGATGCATTCTGTGTTTGTCGTAACGTTGCTCTGAATATCTGACTCGTACTGTTATTGTAGGCTGCGCAAAAGTACTGGCGAGCAAAGCACGACCCGAGCTTCCGTCCAAGCGGCGGCAACGAAGGAGATCGCACGCGAAACTTCATTCGCTTGACCTACATTGATCGAAAGTAAGTTTGTGCAATTTGTGGTGCGGGCTGACTGCCATGTGGTGCTGGTGTTCTGACATTGTGCGGCTTGCTTGTCTTGCAATGCGTAAACAGATGGGTCTATGAATCGCCACGAGAAAGCAAGAAAGAGGACCCGAAAAGGACTTCATCGGTACGAGAACAATGCCATTGACTACTTTGAAGCTGATTTGATCATCTAACGATCTCTATTGTTGTTGTGTCATGCCGATTATGTACTGTAGGGAAACTCGAGAAACAAGTCATCGTTCACTTCGTCGGACGGAGACGATTTCTTTTCGTCCTCTAGCAAAAAGAAAGCGGCAGCACCGGCACCAACATTTGACGCATTCGGCAGCAGCACTGACACGTCTTCAGGCGGAGGGTTTGCGCAGTTTGGAGATTTTTCGAGCTTTGGGAACGAACCAGCGACCGGATTTGCTGATTTTGGCAACTTCGACAGCGCCAGCAGTAGCAGCCACACCGCTGCAGACAATGGATTTGGAGACTTTGGTGACTTTGGAGGATCGAGCAAAAGCAGCTCGGGTTCGGTGGCAGCGCCAGCTCCAGCCCCTGCCGTGCGCAGTGACTTTGGCTCGTTCAAGCTTGCTCCACCACCAGGATCGAGCTTCTCGTCGTCGAGTTCATCGAGTGCAGCAGTTCCTGCAGTCGCAACGCCACCGGCAAAGCAAGCTCCGAGTGATTTCATGGCATTTAGCCCTGACAAAGTGGTGAAGGATCCTTTCGGATTCGATGAGCCACCTGCTGCGAAGACTGCCAGTCACCCGCCTGCCTCGCCTTTTGATGCGTTCGGATCTCCAGCTCCAGCGAGCACAGGTAGCCGCGGATCGTCTTCGTCATTTGACGCGTTCGGTAGCTCACCAGCTCCTGCACCTGCTGCTCCGTCCGTTTTCGACGCTTTTGGCAGCCCTGCGACGACCCCAGCGGCGACTCCTTTTGACGCGTTTGGTGCCGCACCTTCATCGTCGACGTCTTCTTTCGATGCGTTTGGTGCTCCACCCGCCGCACCTGCAAGCCAGCCGTTTGATGCATTTGGAGGAAGTTCTGCGAGCGCGTCGACTGGTGGATTTGGTGATTTTGCTTCCGCGACTCCTGCTCGTTCGAGCTCTAGCACCTTCCCGAGTGCGAATGTTGCGGACCCTTTCAGTGCGTTCAGCCCACGAGTGTCAAGCGGAACCAATAAGGCACCAGAACCAGCGAAACCAGAGCCGGCATCTGCTGCTGATCCGTTTGCTGCTTTCGACGGTATCGGCACGTCTGCGCCTCCTGCGGCGTTCGGTGCTGGAGCATCATCAACGGGCAGCTTTGGAGGTGGAAGTTCGAACAACAATGTCTTTGGCTCGTCTGCTACTAGCCAAAGTGGTGGTGCTGTTGCTGGACTTGGATTCCCAGGGTCGAATGTCCCTGCCCACGCGCCAAGCAACGACCCTTTTGCATTCGCTGGAACTGGTGGCGGGAGCAAGAGCACCAGTTTTTCGAATCCAGGAGCAGGCGCTCCTCACCAGCCAAATGGGGCAGCGAGTCCATTTTCTCAAGGATTTGCGGGTGCTGGCGCGAACCCATACCAGCAGCAACAGCAACACTCTCAGCAGAACGCCAATCAAATGTACAACCCGATGTTTATGCAGCAGCCAAACGCCCAACAACAGGGATACCAGCAACACCCGCAGCAGCAGCAGCAGCAGCAGCAGTGGTATGGTCACCCTCAGCAACAACAGCACATGCAGCCTCCTGGTCAGTTTGCAAGTCACCCGCCAGCTGCGAATGGTGGACTTCCTTCGACAATTCCTGTGCACGCAAAGGTAGGCTGTCATATTTCTAACCGACTTGTTTTTTTGCTGAGTGAATTGTGCGCTAATTCATTTATTTCAAACACTACACAGCCGGCCGCTGCGGAGACTCCGGCAATCAACGACCCGTTTGCTGCTCTGAACATCGGCTTGGGCACCAGCAGCAATCAAGCGGCAACCAACTCGCGCGGCAACTCGTTTGAGCAGAAGAAACCCAGCTCCGCCTCGGGCTCGTTTTCGAATGGACAGCCTGGCGCGCCATCCCCGTTCCAACCACAACAGATGCCAGCAGGAAATGCGTTTGGAGGTGGCTTCCCAGTCACTGGACCGGCTGGAGGCTCTCGCGGTAACTCATTTGAGTCCCACTCGACGCCTGCGTTCGGAGCTCCGATGTCGAATGCGTCGCCCATGTCGTCGTTCTCGTACCCTCAACCTCAAGCAGCCTTCCCAGGACCGTACGTGTTCATGCAACTGGTGGTGTTCGCGCGAAATACGAATTCTGACCATGCACGAGGCTGTTGTTTTCCAATGTTCCAGGTCGCAATCGCCAATGTCTTCATTCTCAACCCCAGGACAGAACACATCCCAGCGCAGCTCGTTTACAGACAACGCGTACGTACTGCTCAATCTATCGCGAAACAACGCAGATGAATGGTTGCTCACTCCGAAACCGACTGACTCTTCCTTCCGTTTGAAATGAACAGGTTTGGTGCTTTCACAAGCGCTCCTCGCGCAGACTCGCTCAAGGAACCGTCGTCACCTGCCACTCCAGCAAACCCGTTCGATATGTTTTAACGTAGCAAGCAACTCTGGCGATTCACGCGAGCCCAATTTTAAAATACACGCGCGTCCGTCCGCATTCATCGCCCACCTCATGTTCGTTCAGCTCGCGCTTTGACATTTGCCAGTTTTCACTCAAGTTCCAACGCTCAACACTTCCTGCATAGGTTCATTCTCCTCCCTCCATGTGTTGCCCACCGCAAACACCCTTCCATCAGTTTTCATTCGTCCAAGAAGATCATCCGCCCAGCAAGCTGTCAGTTCAGGTAAATATGTGAATCAACAAGGCAGGATCTCATGCTCGCTAAGGAATTGACACGCCCGAGAAGAGAGAAGCAAGGCGACCAAGCAAGCTCTTTGCCAATGATCCCATCCGTCCCGTGAGAGACGAACAAGACCAAGACAGAAGAGAGCTCGAGCCACTCGCCCTCACACTCGTCGCTACAACAGTCTCATTGTAGCACAAAATCCGCCCGGACAGAAGAAAGCAAGCCAAGCAGCTTTGCGATCAACCCAGTGACGGCAAAACGGAGAAGAGTGGTGGCTGTATTGACCATTCTTACGGGTTTTGTTCCTAGCATTCAATCCATTTGAATCCGAGCCGGCAGAGAGGCGAGACAGGAAGTTCCCTTGCTGCTCACCATTCGCGACGATCAGGCGGTCGTACGATCAGCAGTAATTTACTGGTCGTCGTTGCCCTTCTCGCTGACGTAGATACCATCCAAGAACTTACGGATATCCTTGCGCTTCACCAGACAAGCCTGGGTGATGTTGGCGGCGTCCTGCGAGACCTTGGTGAGGTCGTTGCCCGAGAGCTCGATCTGGTCCTTGATGTCGGCCGAACGGAAGTAGGTCACGCCCTCCGAGAGCACGACCTTGCGCACGCGCTTCTCACCGAGGAAGTTACGGATCTCGACGGCACCGTTCTCGTAGGTGACGTTGATTGGGAAGTGGGCGTACACGAAGCGCATCTTGTACTTGAAGCCGATGGTCACACCGGTGATCAGGTTCTCGATGAGCGAGCACACGGTGCGCACGCACGCGAGCTGCTTGCGGTTGCCGAACCAGAGGTCCACGCGCAGGGTCTTCTTGTTGACGCGACGCATGTCGAGGGTCAGGTGGCGGAAGTCGCGCGAGAGCGTGCCGCGCTTGCCGGTCACGGTGACCTTGCGGCCGTCAAGCACGAGCTTGACATCTTCTGGGATGTCCACGTTGCGGGTGGCCAACAGCTGACGAACCATGTTTTCAGATTTATGGAAATGCTAATTCTCAAATGCGCTGCCCAAATGCAAACGCTCATCAGCGCGCTCGCCTCGCGTGGTGGCAGCAAAACCAAAGAGCTCCAACACACAGAATGAGTGGCTGGCTCGCACGCCCAGCCAACCAACCGCGCTTGTCCCCAATTCAACGTTGTTGTCCCGCATACAGTGAAACCGGGAACACAACCCTAATAGAAATAGAGCGAATTCATTCGTGGAAAATGATGAAAGTAATTTCGGCCAATAAGAGAAGGATGAGGTAAGTAGGGACCTCTATATGGGCTGATCGCAGTACCAGGCAGCATCTTTTTGACACACGAAAGCTTGACAGACAGACGAGAAGAGCAAGCGGGAAAACAGCAATATGGTGGAGAACTCGCGCGAGTTTGACGTGGCGATGGGTGCGGCGCACTGCGCATATCGGGGTCTGGCGCATAGAAAAAAGTGGCGCGTTATCTAACTGCGCGCGTGTGCGTGCGTTTTTTGTCGTTGGTGTCGTGCAGAGAAAGCCAAGGGCTCTGTGAAGACCATGCTCGTCGGCGCCAGTATCGCAGGTATGGTATCAATCGTTCTGCTACTGCCACGCTCTCGCTCCTCTCATCAAGTGGGTCTGCTTGTTGCACTTATTGATATGTTTGGCTTGTGCTGGTGCATTTTGACAGGAACGACGGGTGCGGTGTGGGGTGCGTGTCTCGCTGCGTTGCGCAACGAGAGCATCAAGTTCTACTCGGCGTCCATGGCCGCCAACTTCTTCCTCCTGTCCTCCACGTACATCGGTGCGTGCCTTTGCAACTGCAATTATACTCGTTAATAGCAGTGATGAACAGCTCACATGTGAACGTATGCGTGTATGCTCGCTATGCAGCTCTGGAAGAGGTGATCGCGGACAAGACCGGGAAGAAAGATCTGAAGACCGGAGCGGGTGCTGGTGCGCTCACCGGAGGGTTCTACGCTGGCATTATCGGTAAGCAGGGTATGCTTGAAGAGATTTACTACGACGCAGTCTAACAGCCGATTCGTGCTGCTTCCACTCTTACAGCTGGTCGCGTCCGTGGCGTGCAAGGCGCTGCTGCCGGTGCGGTCGTGGGTGCCGCCTCGGTCTTTGGTCGCGAGCAGTTCCAGCGCTGGCGACTGTCCAAGGCGCTCGAGCGCTACGAAGAGAAGCACGGCGCCGGCACCGCCCCCGCGATGTACTACCCGAACACAGACATCCTCGTGGAGACGAAAGGACCCGTGCGCGACCTCGAGTTCCCGTCACTGCTGCCAAAGTCGCTCAAGACGACGGAAGAGGAGATCGAGCGCCGCATCCAGGTGCGCGTGGAGGAGCTGCGACAGCAAGAGCTGGACGCGAAGAACGCGCCGTCGCCAGACACCACTTCCACCACCACAGACGCAGCTTCTCAGTAAACGAAACAAAAATACAGCAACCTCAAGTTGCCAAACACAAACAAATCCCCGTGATGGAGGAAACAGGAACCATTTAGAGTTTGTATGGATCTGGGTGAGGGAAACAGTGTGAGAATGGCAACTATTAATGGTGGGTCAGTAGTGGAGATATTGCGTTCCGACCTGAAGGACACGTCCTCCGACACTTTTCTGAATTGGACATCTGTGGAGGATCTTTCACAAGGTTCGCTTGCCTTGTCCTTGGCTATAGCACTGAGAGCTCCCTCGTTTCTTTTGTACGCAAACAGGAAGGACCACGTCGTGCTTCTCGTTGAAGATTCCAGTCGGCGTTTATTTATCTGGCGTATTTTGAGTCCTCATCCCAGAAAAGGGTCAAATGTGTAGCTATTGTGATCTCTACAATAAGTTGAGTAATGAGGGAGTGATGGTCGTACTGAGTGAACTCAACTAAGTACGAATACACTAGCAGCTCAGTGACTTGCATTTGCAAAACAAAAGTGGCAAATAGCTGACTTGATTTCAGTATGCCTGGAATCAGATGAAAATCTGAAAATTTGATTCGGGTTGAGGCAAATGGGTTGAAAATCTGAAGCTTTCAACCCATTTGCCTCACCACAGCGCTGTCGAGATATGCCTCAGTTCCCATTTTTTTTTGTTTGGGAATTCGCAGCAAAGAGAGAGAGAGCACGCCCCATTATTTGCCCTCTCTTCACCTCACGAAATGGACGCGGACGAGGCTCCGGCCATGGCTGCAGCGACCGCACCACCACCCTCCGCCGCTGTTGGCCATGCGGCCGTTGCCGTGCTGGGCAGCCGCGTGCTCTGGGACCAGCTCACGTGGTTCATGCGCGGGTATCCGTTGGTCGTGAGCACGTTTCTGCGCGAGTGCACGCGAGGCCACATGGCTTCCGCTATGCGAAGGCTCACTAGGAAGAGCCAATCGAGCAAATACCTACGCGGCTCGCTCGTGCTGAATGGCCAGCTGCCCCATCTCGCTATTGCAGCGAACGACCTTCACATGCTCAAGGTGCTGCTCCGCCTCGTCAAGAAGCCGCAGTACGCACGCGACCAGCAGCTCAGTTTCGCAGCCGCCCACCACTGCACAGTGGCGTTCAACCGTGTGGAAATCCTTAATTTTATCTGCCGCATGCGAGATCCTGGTGGCAGCGAGCCTCGCCTGAAGTGGGAACCGTGGCTGATGCGTCTCGCTCTCGAGCGCGGCGACCCAGATGTGCGAGTGCTCGACCAGCTCATCCAAAAGCTCCCGCAAGGAGGAGGAGGACCGTGCTTGCTCCTAGAGAGAGACTTGCTGCGGCACACAAAAAGAGGGGACCTTGAGGTTGTCCGCTGGTTACACAAGCACGGGTGTCCGATCTACCAGACCGCTGTCGATGCAGCAGCAGAGGCGCAGGAGGTCGCGATCCTGCGCTACTTGTACGAGCACAGCGACAAGCGCTGTCAGCCCCAGACAGCAGCGAACGCGGCCAGGACCGGCGCCTTGGACATCGTCAAACTGATTGCTGAGAACACCACGCAAAGGTCCCTGTTCTCGTGCTGTGCCATCGCAGCAGCTGAGCACGGCCAGTTGGAGGTCGTCAAGTATTTCGTCGAGAGCGACCTGGAGTTTTACAAACTGGAGCTGATCAACCGTGCGGCCTGGGGCGGCCACACGCCTGTCGTGAAGTACCTGCACAAGAAGTACACGGACGGCTCCATTGGTGCAGCCACGGACAACTGGGCGGAAGAGGCGATCAACCGTGCTGCCACGGGCGGACAAGTGGAGATTGTCAAGTTTCTGTATCTGAACGCCGCTCAAGGGTGCCACCACCCTTTCCTGGCCAGCGCACTGCGCTACGGTGCTGGAAGGTTCGAAGTAGTCGAGTTTCTCTGTGAGCGAGAGGACTTTGAATGCGAGGCAGTCATGGCTGCGCTAATCGGCGCGGTGCCCTACGGCGATGTGAGAACCCTCGCGCTTCTTCACAGGAAGCTTCGCGCGGTGGGCGAATCGGCATACCCCGCGTTGCAAGAAGCTGTGCTTTACAGGCAGCCCAAGAGCATCAAGTATCTGTGCGAGCACCAGAACCTGATGCTGCAGCCCATGAGCCTCTTGAAGCAGGCAGTGGCCGAGGCGAACGACGAGATCGTCCGCGTTGCCGCAGAGTACGCGAGTCTAGCAGAGCTGAGGCAAGCGAAGAAGTTTGCGTTGGAGCGGAGCCAGCCGCGAATTGCTCATATGCTCTTGCAAATCGCATCCACACGATGATCCACGCGCAGAAAGCACAGTACTGTATACGGTGATACCCATGACGGTCCTTCTTGATTTTCGTCTGCGATTGTAGTTCACGTGTGCGCATTGTTATTGATTTTTGTTGACTGTTATAGCGACTTGGTTCGTACTGCTCTTTCTACTCCATCCATCCACTCAAGCGTAGACTAATGATTGGCAGATCCGAGTGTATCGTGATGACGTTTCGCCCAGGGGCTAGTCTGGTGCGAACCCCGTGCGCGTGTGTGGTGCAGGACGGTGTCCCCACCCTTGATATAGTACGCATGGCCCTAGAGTCCGTGGCGTGCACGACCCTCGTAACCTGCAGCCAGCGTGTTACCGTCGGACACAAAGTGGTTGACCACCACCCATAATGAACTCTTTAGTCACAACGTCACTGGGTGAAGTTCACAGACACAATGCCATTGATATTGGCAATGAAATCACGTACAGAGGGAAGCACGCAGCTTCGTTCAAACATGATGGCTGATTGGTCCGCATCGAATTGACGTATACTCCGTCTACAATGTTCACCTACTGTTGCGTGAACACAAGGCCGAGGTCCACTTCGTACTTGTTGTCGGCGTTTCTGGCGATCGTAACCAACCCAGAGTTTGGTCCTGCGCTCCACAGGAACGCTTGCCCCTGGTCGTCGTCACCGTCGCCAACGTCAAACACAAGGCTCAATGCCCCCAAGAGCTTACCTGCGCGCAGTTCCAGTCCATTCTCGCTTGTCTTTGTGATCTCGGCTGAGCCAAAGAACTCCGGGGACTCCTGCGTCTCGTAGACACCCACGAGCGCATCGAGTTCTTCCTGATCCAAGTCCAGAACTGTCGGATTCTTCCAGAAACTGGTGCCGCATGCTGGAACTCCAGGCATCTCAGACTGGAGCTCGTCGTCCTTGCGCCATTTTGCAAACGAGAAGTCGAGAATGTCCTTGGGGACGTCCAGGAAGACGCCCATGACGTACGAGCGCACGTGGTCCATGATGTAGTTCCCATGGGGCGTGGGCAGCTGTGAGTTGGCCACGATGACCACGCCCAGCTGCGCATCAGGCGCGAACCCCGTGCGCGTCTGGTGCACAATGGAGTCGCCGCTCTTGTCGTAGTACGCGTGCCCCCAAACACCGTGGGTGACATAGTCAAAGCCGTAGCCTGCGGCCAGCGTATTGCCCTCAGGCGCGAGGTGATGACCGCCCTTGGCAAACATATCGGCGAAGTCCGCACTCACGATGCTCTTCCCTGAGACCATCTCAGTCACGAGTTTCGGCGACTTCAGGATCTTTACGCCTTCGACACTACCCTTGTTCAGGAGCAGACGCAGCAGCTTTGCCATGTCGTCTGAGCACGAAACCACGGACGCTGCAGCGAGCTTTCCACCACTTCCGCCCGTCACAAACTGCGCCTCGGGAGATGTCACGAGGTGGTACGGACCAAGCACTTCGCCACCGCACGCACTGTGCCCACTAGACATGTCGCTATCGTCTTTGGCTGCGAACGCGCTTGCGAAAGTTCGCGTCATGCCCAGCGGTTCCCAGATACGCTGCTTGAGGAACGCGTCCCACTCGAGTCCAGTGACGCTCTCGATGAGCTGTCCGAGGATCGCAAAGTTCGCGTTCGCGTACTCATACTCGCTGCGAAGCGAGTGAGATGGTGCAGCGTGGCGAAGCGCAGCTACCACGTCCTTGTCGGTGGGGTACTTTCCAAACGACCAAATGGCCTGGTCGAGGTTTAGCCCGAGCCCCGAGTTCATAGAGAGCAGATCGCCGATGGTGACGTACTTCTCGGCGTACTTGTCGAAGAGCTCCAGCGTCGGTAAGTGTTTGATGACAGGATCGTGCCACGCGACTTTCCCTTCTTCCACCTATCATTTACCATGGCGGCGATGTGCAAGTTAGCGTCACACATGTGTACAACATCAAACTCATGAACACTTGAGACGCCTAGGCAAGGACTATTTACGTACCAGAGTAGCGACCCCGAGCGCGATGAAGGTCTTGGTGACTGACGCAATCTGGAAGAGTGTCGAGGTGGTCACCTTGCTTGAGCTGTCGTTGGACTGGCGAAGACCGTATCCCTTGCTCAGCACCACCTGATCTTGGTACACGATGGCAGCGCTGGCCCCAACGCCAGCGATCGTCAGATTGCCGAGTTGTTGCTCCAGG
>JAADVK010000138.1:0-44887 GCA_023334975.1 Globisporangium sylvaticum
GACCTGAGCAAAGTGCAGACGCCCGTGCTCTTCGGCATCGGCGGCAAGGACCGTCGCGTGCCGCCCACCCAGGGACTCGAGCTGCGCGACTCGATCTCGTCGTACGGCGTCGAGACGCGCACGCTCTGGTACCCGGAGGACAACCACCCGCTGGACACGCTGCAGGCGTACGGCGACTTTGCGGTCAACTGGGCTCTCTGGTTGGTCCAGCACAACTGAAGAAAGTAGCAAAGGAAGCACGTATGTGGTGAATGAGAGTGTGGTAAACTGCAACAATCGCTTTTCGATGTCAAAAAGGTGCTCGATTTCATTCCTCTTCGTGGACGATCTAGCTAAATAATGTATCGTTGTCTACTGCTCGAGAGAGCGACAAACTGGTCGGGCTTTCTTTCGTATGGTACTGGGGTTGGTGGGGTTGGGAAGCCGTTGCGAGGACGGAGGTCTTGCTTGGTCTTGGGGGATTTCTTCTTCTACTTCTATGGGGTCACGGTCGAGTGGAGCGAGCCGTTGGTGAGCTTGTACTGGATGATGAGCAACATGCAGGGCTTCGGAGCGCGAGCGAGCGTGGTGGTAGTGGTGGTGGCGTGCGTCGTGTCGGATGGCGGGTCTGGGATGCTGGTGCTGGGAAGTCGAACTACTTTATACTTGATGCTGGGCGAGGCAAGTGCTGAGACATGGGGCGAGGCAGGAACCTGGGATCCAAGAGTCAAATCGACTTCCGCGCGTGACGCAACGAAAGTCGAACTACTATACTCTTGGGGAAGGGAGGAAGTGTCCTGCACTCAGCCTGGTCTTGGAACCTGTCTTGTCGCGCTTGAGACTTCAAGTATCAAATCGTCTTCACGGGCTTGATCACGCTGAGGCTTCGGGGGGACGAACTACTATACACTTGGGCGGCGCTGGGGCTTGTGCTGGTGCTGGTGCTGGCTGGCTGGGCTTCGAAGTGTCAAATCGACGTCCATCGCTCCGAAAGCGCAGTCCTGGGCGTGCCTTCAGAGCAACGGAGTGTCGAACTACTATACACTTGAACCTGCAGCTGCATTCGTCCAGACGCGTGCGAGGGGCTTGGGCTGCCTGCCAAGTGTCAAATCGTCTCCCTGTCGTCTTCAGCGATCCGGTGCATCTTGATCTTCATCTTGACTTGAACGCGCGCATATCCGCACACACACTCACCACCACTGCTGCACTCGCACTCCGTTGCTTTCTGCATATCTGTTCATCATCAAATGCACGCGTCAGGAATCATAAATAAACAACCACTCACCTCGGGTCCACGCTCGCGCTTCTTCTTCGTCTTCATCATCTTCTTGTCTTCTAACTAACTAACTATTCGTCGTCCGCTTTAGAAAAAGCGCATGGACACGGAGGTAGAGAGCGTCTCCCGCGCCATTCGCTCGCGTCGCGACGCAGCGACGGTCGGCCGCTCGTTCACGTACAGATGCGTGATGTCCTGCAGCGGTCTTCGGATGATGCCGATGCTCTGCGAACTCACTTTCTTGCTGGTCTCGGCCTTCTTGCTGCTGTTCTTCTTCGTCTTCTTCGCTGTCGTCGTCTTCGCGCTGTGGTCCTGCTTGGTCGTCTTTGCGTTTCTCTTCTGCATCACTTTCTTCTTGGCGTCCTGTGGCGTGATCGTGCTGCCACCAGCGGCGACACCATTCGCTCGCAGAATCTGTCTCGCGACGCCGCCGAGTCCGACGGGCGACGGCGTGCGGCGTCCTCGCGACACGCGGCGGTGCAGCACAGGCGTGCCGTCGTACTCGCTGCGCAGCGACGCGGTGGGTCGGCGCACGAAGTAGCCGAGGTTCTCCTTGTTGCTCTCGTCGTCATTGTAAAAGTCGCAGTCGTTGTACACGCGCGGCATGAGGTGGTCGAGCATCTTGAGCGTTTTGTGTGTGTGTGTGTGTGTCTGAGTGTGTGTGTCTGTCTTCTGAGGTCCTGTCTTGAGCGTCCTTGAGCCGAAGCGGGGTCCTGTCTGGGGTCTTGAGCGTCCTTGGGCCGAAGCGGAGCGTAGGTGGGGCTTTCTCTATTGCGCGAATGGATTGGCGACTGACGCTGCGCATGCGCATTGCGGCGTGCGGCCTTGGTCTTGGTCTTGGTCTTGGCGCGCGCGCGATGGCGATGGCGGGCAATTGAGATGGACTTTCTGGGCTCGTCTTCGAAAAAGGCGCCAAAAGTCAAAAACTGAGTTGAACCTTTAAAACCTTATGAGAGTGATGATCACAACCATAAAACCTGAAGCGAGTGAAAGTCAACTTCGCTGAGGTTTAAAGCGTTCCACCTCGACAAGGTTTTGAAAAATGTTGTGAAAAATGGTTTTTTGTGAAGAATTTGTTTTTTGGCAATAGTCTTTATGCTTGGTATTGCTTTTTGAGAGTGCACGTCGTCTCTAGCGAATCGAAATTTGAAGAATCCGTGTACTATACTTGGTCTTTGTAAGGGAATGACCTTTTAGCGTAGATAAGAAGGATGCAGTCATCAGAGTGCGAGAGCTCGCCTTGCATTGTAGGTGGATCCGGATGATTTGTATAGTTGTATTGTAAAATTGATGTCAAATATGTGCAGTATCTCACTATCCAGATATACACCGAGCTCCTCAGCCTCGCGCGAGTGTCTTTTGACTCCGAAAAGTGACAAAAAAACACTTGTCGATTGGCAGTGTCAATCCACAGAGCAGAGCAGAGCAGATCAACGATGTGTTGCGCTCTGCAACAACTTCGAAACAGCTTTCTTAGGAGCAGCTTTGCTCGGGCAAAGAGCAAAAGTGAAAACATAGACCGATGTCACAGTGCGACTCTAGTCCCGACCCGACCTCCGTGCATGCGCGCACTTTTCCCACAATATTCCCAGATCGTCCAGCAGCCAGCGGCGTCAAATACATGTCCTCCTCATGAAGTCATGGTGTATTTCCGCGCAACACAAGCACTGGTGCCACTGGTCTGCTGGTGTACTTCGGGAAAAGATCGGTGTATTCATTAAGATGCCCATGGTAGGTGAAAGCCAGCTGGATTTTCTGTGGCGCACCTTGAGAAGCATGAAGCTTGATGATACCTGCGGATGACGCCAAGTCGAGCCAGCGCTGACACGCCAAACACGCGCGAAAATGAGAGTTGACCAGCATCAAACAGGACGGAACAACCCGAACACGCTCGAAATGTCTTCTGTGATAACTTATGCTCTCTTACGATAGCGCTCCCTCTAGTGCTCTCTGTGTGCCAGCTAATATTTATGCTACTCTTGCTGCTTCTCTATGCTAAATACTTTCTAATACTAAATACTGACGCTACGGTTTACTTACTTACTCTCAAGTTATCCCCAACTCTTCTCTCTCTCTTCATGATCTTGGTGCTGCTCGCTTAGCTCACCCGACTGACTCTCTTCAACTTCAGCTGCAACAGATGGGATTCAAATTAAATCCACGTCGACTGCGGCTGCGCGCGCTTCGGGCGGACGAGGTGCGGCGGCGGCGGCGGCAGGCGGCTCGCGCTGCGGCGGCCGTGCGTCTCGACGTGCTCGGCCTGGTCCTTCACGTGGATCAGCTCCTGCTCCGCCAGCTCGAACTCGCGCTTCGCCGCCATCAGGCGCGCGTACACCTTGACCACTTCCTCTGCGTCGCCGGTGTCGCACAGCGGGATGCTCGTGCCGGGCACGCACTCGACCAGGCGCTCGCTGTCGTTGCTGGACGAGAGCGCCAGCGGAGACACGGGGGACGCCGGCGAGCCCATGAACGTCTGGCGGCGGATGTCTTCCATGCGCGCGGTCGTGATCGAGAGGCGCTCTTCAAGCTCGCGGTCGAACGCCTTGCCGCCGCCGTTGCTGGAGAACGACGACACCATGCGGCGCAGTCCGCCGCTGCGACGCTGCCGGCGCTTGGAGGACGAGCCGTAGCCGCCGTCGAGCGAGTCGTCGCGCGAGAGCGGCACGCGGTGGTACGTGGCGCTGTTGTAGTCGCGCGACTGCTGCAGCTGGCGGCGCGACGCCTTGCCGCCCTTGAGGCTGCGCAGCGACTGGCTGATGCAGCGGAAAAAGTGCTTGATGCCCATTCTGGTTCTGCGTGCGACTGTTATCGCGTGTCGTAGCGTTCTGTTTCTGGTGTTTTTCTAAATGGACGGATGATGGTGACGGCGCTGCTGGTTGCCGCGCGGTTCATTCAAAATCCACGCTCGTCGAGTGTGTAATCTGTGTGATGATTTGGTGTGTGTGTGTGTGAGCGGGCGATTTCCGGAATGAAGAAGCCCGAACAGCCGCTTGCCAGCCAAAACCAGCAAACAGGCCAAAACCCGTACAATATCCCATGCAAAACAAAAGACAAAAAGACAAAAGACAAAAGACCGACTCCAGAGACAGGAGCGAGAGGGGCGAATGTATGAACATTTGTATGGAAGCGAGAGAAGGATCGACTGTTGTGGGGATTTGTGGGAACAAACTGGAAGGATGTGCTGCAACCATTTCCTGCGTGTGTGCGTACAGTACTGGAGCGTACGGTAGTGCTCGGATCCACCTGTTTTCGAAAAAAGTGTAGGTAGTCATCACTCGCACCTAGTCGAGTCAATTTGAACACCTGAATACAAATGTTAAGGTTAAAAGGAATTACTGACCGGCATGCGACAATCGCACGAAGTTCGCCAGTGTTGGCGTCATCACACTGCTCAGACTCATTTTGCCTCTCCAACCCAACAACAACAACGAGCCAATTTGATCAATTTGACTGTAAAACCTGGAAGACCAAGGCGTTCGTGCTTGAAGCGTTAAGCAATTGCACCCGCGCACCCGCGTGTCCTTGCAGCACACATGCGTCACATTGGTTTCCACTCGACACGCAATGGCAAAGGCAACTTTGTTCAACGTGAATGGCCTTTCGCGCTTGCATCTCCGCCATTTCATTGCGTACCCATTACCCAAGCCACACAAAGCAAGAGAGTCGAACGCTCACGAATGCACCTCGGTTCAAAACGACGGGACCTGCAAGCAAGCTGATGTCAACCAGAAATCCATCGGACCCCTTGCTCGTGACACGTGGTTGACGTCCTTTTGGGAGGAGGAGAGCCACGTCTGATTAACTCGCGACCAAAAATCCGCTGTCTTGCGCACTCAGGGCTCTGATTCACGCATGATTTTTCAAAGTTGAAAGGCAGAAAAGATGATGCCTCCATTCGACGGAGCCTCGAGTGAGTGTGGATTTTGACGATTTTGACCGAAAAGATGAATTCTTTTGTGGACGGGGCAGTTGCTCGATTCGATCATCCATCATCATTCTTTTTCTTTGGACGTTCCGCCATCCGCACCTACTGGTGATGAGTCGATGCACGGGCATAGTGAAATCAACATGTCTGCATCGGTTGGCTCAAGGGGTTCGCACCTACACTTTTCGAGTGACTGGCTCGTCTTCCTCCGCCAGTCATTGCAAATGCGGCAAGGCAACCACTTGACTTACCACACTGAGCCAGCACGAGTGCCAGCCAGCACGAGTGCCAGCCAGCACGAGTGCCAGCAAGCACGAGTGCCAGTTGAGAGTTGAAATGCCCTGCGCGCCAGTCGTTCGTTTGTGGCTTTTGACTTGGCTCATTTTCTTCCAATTTCGATGCTCAGTCGCCCTTTGTCATCACCCCAGTCGCGTGGTCATGCTGCCACTCGGCTGCCACGTCACACTTGCAGATTCGATCTCTTCTGGACACCTCAGTCGTCCGTCTTTACAGGCGCGTGCTCGCGTCCAGTGCAGGCCTGAAACGCTGCTGCCTCCAGCTCGCATGTACATTACGGTACAGTGCAGCATGGCAATGTTCACTGAATTCTGGCGCGATGCTGGGGCTGGGCTAGTGAGCTGTAAATACAGGTTTGTAGCCTTTCGGGGTTTGGTCCGCCATGTAAGGTGATGACCATGCCGTCACCTTACGACGCGGCCCTTTCCAGCATTCCAGTGCTTGCATCTACTGTAAACAACGTGAGCGAGTGATGACTACGCGGTCACTAAGCATGGCCAGATTGCATTCCTCTCGCTGGATGTACTGTAGCGTGCAAGATCGGCATTGGTTGGTCCGACATTTGATGGCGATGCCGCCACTTCGATGCCCAGATCTCCTGTAAACACGTGTGGATATCTATCCTATCCTATCCTCTCAGGACACCACCAAGGTCAAGTTGAAGCTGATTTCCATGTGTGACGTGGTAGTCGTGGCCGTAAAAGCACATGCAACCTGATAACTGATCCAACAAACGTGTCTACCACGTGTTTCAATGGGTTACCACGAGAGAACGTGTGGCTCTCAGCGAAGAGCTACAAAGACAGCACACCCGAATCCAATTGACATACTGTATGACACCATTCAATAAAAACATGCATGCAACCCTGAAACTTTGAACAACCAACCTCAACAGATGCATTTACCAACAGATACAATACATGACAAGGGCTTGTGTTTCCATCCGGGAGATTTGCAACGCCCTCAGTCAAATTGCCTCGCCAACTCGTCCAAACCGGTTCCACGCGCGCACTTTGGCGGCCATCTCAAGCTCCACGTCGTTCACAGTCGCAAGCGCGCGCGAGACGAGGCGGTCGCTGCCCGTGAACGCGCTCGCTGGGAGCGCCGAGCCCATGATCATGAGCGTGTCGCGCGCCAGCAGACTCATTTTCGGGAACCGCGGCGCGCCGACGACCTTCCACCACTCGAGCACATCGTCGCAGCCGAGGTCCGCGTTTGCCGTGAACTTGAAGAACGCGTCGACCTCGTCCTCGGTGACGCGCTCCGGGTGGGTCTCGTTGCGGGCTTGGCGCGCCGCCGCGAAGAGCGACGAGATCTGCTTCTCGGCCTTGACGGGCGTCGTCGTCTCGGCTGCTGCTCCTGAAGCTGATGTTGATGATGACGCCGTCGTTGCTGTCGTTGATGTGCTCGACGACTCCTGGATGTCCAGGTCGTACTCCTCGATGAGCGTGCGCCGGATCTCGGCTTTCATCGCCACGGCCTCCACCGATGCGTTCGCCACGCGCGGGTCCAGGATCTGCGCCAGGTTGGCAAAGTGGTTCCACAAGTGCCGCTTGTTGCTCTGGAGCACATCAAGGAACGCCGATGCCGCGCTTTTCGCAAGCGGCGTGATCCCAATTAGCGAGACGCGACCGTCGACCGTTTTCTTGCAGTGCGCCTGGAGCGAGTCGTAGATGAGCGGCAGCAGCGACGCGCTGATGTAGTCGTCCTCCGAGACCACCGTGTAGCCCACCGCCTGCTCGAGAAAGTCCTTGACGCTCTTGAGCGTGCGCCAGTCGGCGTCCAAGAGACGCAGCTCCTGCTGGTGCAGGCTGCGCAAGCCCGACGTCGCGTTGCTGGCAAACAGCACATCGAGCACGTCCTTGACGTCGTACGCCGCGTCGATCATCGCGAAGAGCGCGTCCCACTTGTTCTCGACGTCCAACACGGGGATCTCCTCTCGGATCGCGGCAGCACTCCCGGTCGCCCTCTGCTGCTGCTGCTGGAACAACTTGTACGCCTTCTGCAGGGAATCCGAGTCGTGAAGCAGCTTGACCAGCGTGCGCAGACTCGCGAGCGGCGCGGCGATCTTCTCGAGCGCGGCGCTCACGCACTGCTGCAGGATGTGGGACACGCAGCGCAAGTGCCACGCGTCGCTCACTTGCACCACAAACTCGTTATCGAGCGCTTCGCGCACTTGCGCGACTGCCGGCTCGAGCTCGCTGCCCATGTCAGTCGTGATCGCGCGCACTCTCGTCGACAGGTTGAACTTTTGCAGCGCCGACATGAGCAGCTCCGTGATCGCCCACGCGTCGAATTGCGGCGGCGAGTGCTTGAACTCCAGCAGACACTTCTTGAGCTCCCAGTCGCTCGACACCCAGTGCAGCGTGACGCCCACGTACCCGGGCGTGGACCACCGGTCCAGCGTGAGCGCCACGCCACCAGGGATCTCCTGCACGACAGCGGAGAACTTTTGCAGCGCCTGGGTGGACTGCTTGTCAATCGACGTTGAGAACGCGTCGCGCGTTGGAAGTTGGAACGACGGGTTCAGCTTCTTGGCGAACGTGGCAAAGCTCGCTTTGTCGAGCACGTCAAAGCCCAGTTGCCCGTCAACGAGAAAGTCCAGCAGCGCGTCTTCGATCTCGGCTTGGCGGTGCGCATCTACTATCGCTACATTCTCTTGTTGCTGTTGCCTGGTGCGATTGTAGCTCTCGCCTTTCGTCGGCGGCGTCTTGAACCCATGGCTCGGAGCGGCAATGCCAGTTGCATCTGCCGCCGTAGTAACAACGCCACCAGCACCATTCGTATTCGCAGTAGTAAACGGAGTAGCAGGTGTAGCAGGGGTCGCTGGAGTCGCAGGTGTCCCGGGGCTTGACGTGACGCCACCACCGCCGCCGCCGCCTTCCCTTACAATGCCGTGCTTGGTGTGCAGATGCACCGCGAGCGTGCTGTTGCCCGTGGACCGCGGGTAGCTCGTCGCGCCGCTCGGGTTCGCCAGCAGGCAGTGCTTGCACACGTTGCGCGCGTTCTCGCCGCCGCCGAAGACGAAGTGGTTCCACACCCACGACGTCTTCTTGCGCTTGCGGCCCATCGCCACGGGCAGGTACGCGTACGGAAGCGCCTCGTGTCCATCTGGCTGTTGTTGGAGCTGCTGCTGGTGCAGGTGCAGCATGGACGTGTTGTCGCTGCCATCTTGATCGCCGCCAGTAGCGAGTTGACCGTCGTCGCTGATCGCGGATAACCGCTTCTTGCGCGGCTGCATCTTCGCGGCCATTTTCACCTTTTGCTGGTTTGTTTGCCTGGAGCTTGCTTGCTTTCTTGTTTGATTTGGTGGTTGACTTTGTGACTGACTGATAGGGGGTCAGGTGATCGGTTTTTATTTTGCTTTGGAATTTGGAGTTCCCTATTGCGATTTGCGATTTTTTTAGAAAAATGTATTCCAGACATTTTTGTATGAGGTTCGCTATGTTAAGCTGTCCGGAATATTGTCGGTTATGCGTGTACCCACAAAAAAGCCGACATTCTTCTGGACAGCTTAATAGATGAATGGGGGGGGGGTTAATACAGCGAAACCGATGCAAACATGTCCGCGAACATCATTGTCGAAAAACAGTGTCCCTTTAACTGTAAAGTGCAAAGGATAAATATTTGTTGTGAAGTTGCATCAAGACTGACCAGTATAAATAACCGGCTGTCACGTAAAAAAAACTGACTATTCTTGATTTCAACTTTACAAACGGTTAGTTTGTTTATCCCAGTTACGAAATGTCAGTCTCGAGCTGAAAAGCTGTCTAAAAATAGCCAAGTGTCAAAAATGCTATTTTTGATGCTTCCCAATCATACCAAACTGCCAAAGCGAAGCAAGCACCGAGCACATGACGTCTGCCTCTGCATGAGAGCCGCACAGCAGACGCCATGAGATGGCATGCGATGGCTTCATTGCTGTCCCCACCGCCTCAGACACGCATGTCCGGCGAGCCATGCGCTGGCGCTGGCGCTGTCGTGCTCGTGCGACTGCAGGCGCTATGGCTAAACCAGCGCTCTTCTCGGCGCTGCTGCTTGGCATCTTCGTCGTTAGCCTCTTCCAAGGCGTCGCTGATGCGTCGAATTGCGCGCAAGTGAGCGGCAAGCGCCACACGAACGCCGTGGTGCTGGAGATCACGCCCTGGCCCAAGCGCCACGGCCACGCGGTGGCGGCGCTCGACTTTAGCGGCGAGTACGTGCGCACGACGGGCCAGAAAGCGCGCATGTTTGTGCTCTGTGGCGACTCGAGCGTGCAGGGCAAGCAGGACCTGAGGGCGTACCCCGGCGGCGGCGGCAACCTCAAGAACGACGCCGGCGCATCCTGGAAGCTCGTGACGCCCGGTTGTCTGATGCCCCAGGCGAGTCTCGTGCACAAGGCTGGCGCGAGTCAGTTCCAGTGCGAGACCGACGACCAGTGCGAAGGTGACAGCTCGTGCAAGTTGACCAGGTGATGAGCACGGGCTTCTGCGTGTGCAACATGTGGTCCCCACGCGAGTTCCACGCGGTGGCTGTCCACGAGGGCGATTTCTATCTGTCAGGAGGATACGCGCTCGTGCAGCTGGGCAACTGTGGAGTTGAGGAGAACGCGCGCAAGCGGCCGTTCGGCGAAGAGTTTGCGTGCGGCGGCGGCTACCGCGCGTACATGAACGACATGTGGACGTCGAAGGACGGACAGCACTGGACGCTGCTCAAGCTGCACGCGTCGTTCTCCCCACGCGGCGAGCACGCGATGGCGTCGTTCAAGTCGATGTTGTACATCTTCGGAGGACGGTCCGGCGACTCGCTGGACAGCGCGAACCGGACGCTGCTGAACGATGTCTGGGTGAGCTCGGATGGAGCACTCTGGAGCGTGCAGACCCCGCAAGCACCCTGGTCCGTGCGCTCCAAGCACGTCGTGCTGGTGCTTCCCGGCTCGACCGACTTGACATCGGGCGACGACTTGGAAGACGAGCTCGTGCTCATGTACGGCGAGGACGAGGAGCGCACTTTGGAGGATGTGTGGACCTGGAAAGATCTCTCATCGGCTACAACAACCCAGTGGATTCAGGATTTCTCGACCGGCACGGACGCCGGGGACTACTTGAGCCTGACGAGCAGCGTGAGCTACTTGAAAGGCATGCTCGACGCAGACGTGCTCGCGCTCAACGCTGCGGGCATCAACACGATCACGGACCTCACGTCGCTCTCGTTCGACCTCACGATCTCCTTGCGCGAGACCATGCCGATCTGCGACTACATCGCGCTCGCCAAGCAGGTCGTGGCGACGTGCACCGTGTCTGCGGATGTCTACGAAGGCCAGGAGTACGCGAACCAGAAGGTGATCCAAGGCGCGAATGCCGACAACGCTGTGGCTGCAGCTGATACTATGACCGCAGACAACTGGGACGGGTGCACACACGTGGGCTCGATGGCGCTGGACGCGACGACAGACCGCAAGAAGTGGCTCGACGTGAAGGGTGTCGACCAGGTGCAGATCCTGCAAGTGGAACCCGTCGCCACGCTCGGGCCACGCCGGGATCGTGTTTCAGCGCAAGGTGTTTGCGTTTGGCGGGCTCACGAACCCGGATTACTGCGAGAACGACGTCTGGTACAGGGACAAGCGCCGTCCAAAGGCGCAGTTCACGCTCGTGCCGCCGACCAAGAGCTCCGACACCGCGTTCAAGTTTGAGAGCGACAAGCCCGGATGCATCTTTGAGTACCACGTGACCAACATGGTCGAGATGCTCGTGGTTCGCAACTGGACGCGCACGTTGGGCGAAGTGGACTTCCTGAGTTGGCTCGACGGTGGGAAGTACCGGTTTCGCGTCCGCGCGCTGGACCCTGCGGGCAACGTGGACATGGCGTTCGAGCTGAGCCGCAACGAGTACATTTGGATCTACAAGCCCAAGCTGCCGTGGGCACTGATCGTCGGCCTCTCGAGTGCCGTGCTCGTGCTCTTCATCGGGTTCTTCATGGAGTGGCGCAAGAGGCGAAAACGCGCGGCGATGGAGCGCTACGCGATGAAGCGCATGCTCAAGGGCAAGAAAGCTGAAGGTGGCGGACAAGAAGAAGGCGAAAGTGAAGGATGAGGCCAAGGACAAGAGCAAAAAGGACAAGAAAGCCGCCGACACGAAGAAGAAGAGCGAGGACCCGAAGAGCGAGCCGAAGAAAGACGCAAAGGCAGACAAGAACAGCAGCAGCAAGAAGAAGAAGTAAATCTCTTTGGACAGAAGGAGCACAGTCCTACGGCCAGGATTTTTTTTCTTGTCATTTTGAAATGGATACTTTTCGAGGCACGAGCCTGAATCTGTGACATGCTCTGGTGTTGAGTCGTTTTCTGACTCTTCTGATTCCACCCGATCCCCACCCAACTCAAGCAAGCCATTCGCAGCATGTGCTAATGGGCACTGATGGGGAAGGTATTTACCCATTGTATGGGTAAGATGTAAAGTTGCATTATTTGTAGGTCAAAATGGGTATCAACGGGTGGACTCGCCTTTTATGTTCACTCATGGGTAGAAAACGAGAAGCTCTCTCTCTTCGTTCACATTCAAATTATTATGACCAACTCATTTCGTCAATTGGCTTCTCCACAAGAAGAAGAATGGCGCACACAACTACCCCCGATGGTGTCGTCACGCAACTGCTGGGCGTGCACCTGGGCCTGAGTGACTACGATGATAATGACACCAGCACCACAACCAGTGTCCGCAGCTTTCGCGACCTCTACCAGCTGCCGTTCCTGCACGCACCGCAGGCGAAGCGCGAGCTGCTGCGCGCCGCCGAGGCGACCTGCTGCGCGGGCGTGATCCTGGACGTGCTGCTCTACTTATCGCAGACGATGGCGCCGAGTCTGTTCACGAGGGAGCTCGCGGCCATGCCCGTGGCGCTCAGCCAGTGGATCCACTACCTGTCGGAGCAGTGCGTCGTGAACAACGAGAGCGTGTCGCTCGACGCGCTCCACGGGCTCCTGGAGCTCTACTCGACCACGAAGCGGTTCCAGGACCTCGCGACGCTGCTGCTAGGGCTCGTAGCGAAAGAGACGCAAATCGACAAGGCATTGCGCGTGGCGGTCGAGGTCGCAGGCATCGTCAAGCACTACCGCCACCGGTTCCCCAACTGGATCCTCGAGCTCATCAACGAGCACATCGCGCTCACGGAGTTGCTGATCGCGACAGAGAAGAACGACCAGTTCACGGCCCCGGAGGTGTGCGTCAAGAGCGGATACATGGACAAGCGAGCGCGAGGCGCTGTGAGCATCCAGGCCAACTGGCGCATGCGCTACTTTCAATTAGACGCGAACGAGCTCTCGTACTCCAAGCACGACGCCGAGAAGCTCGCGCACTCGCGGAACCCGTTCCTGGACAAGCGCCAGAAAGGCAGCGTGCGGCTCACCAAGGGCATGAGCGTCACGCCGCTCGAGTACAACGGCAAGATGTCCATCCGGCCGCACTGCATCCAGCTGGGCGACGGCGACCACGCGCTCATTCTCGACCCGTGCACTCCGGTGGTGCAGTACGAGTGGATGGCCGCGCTCGCCGCGAACATCAAGCGGCTCGAGCTGGACCCCGTGTGGCTCAACTTCCCACGGCGGAGCGTGCACCACATGACCATGGCCGAGTTCCTGCGGTACTGCCTGCTCTACCATTCAAAGAGCAACAATAGTAGGGAATTACCAGCGTGCCACCCGCAGATCCTGCGCGAGCGGTTCCAGATCGACGAGAAGCGCTACTACTACAGTTTGCTGCAGAGCCTCGCGCGCGTGGGCGACTGGGGCGAGTTTGAAGCGCACACGCGGCCGTCGTCCAAGATGAACGCCATCTCGCTCTTCCAGAATACCGGCAATAGTAATAGTAGCAATGTGAAAGCCCCGATCGATCCAAGTTGCATCGGCTTTGGCGCGATCCTGGACCTGGCGCTGACGGGCAATGCGCCAGGCCACCTCATCGTGGACTTTGAGGCGCAGCTCCAGAAGCAGGAGGCGAAGAACAGTGCAAAACCCGCGTGGAGCTGTCGACAGAACGGGAATGAGAACGCGTCGCTCTCGATCCGCATCGAGGTGCCCGACAGCATCCGCGCCGAGGGCTATTGAGAGAGAGAGAGAGAGAGAGAGAGAGAGAGAGTGCATCAGTTTTGCTGCTGTCTGCACTGGATCAAATTGTTCAAAACGCGGGTTGTGTATGTAAGTGTGGGTTGGTTGTATTGTGGTAGGTAGGTAGAGAAACAAGAAGCACTTCTGGCTGCCTTGCTCTGCTAGCTACTCTCTCTCATACATCCTCTCATACCACCTCTCTCTCTCTCTCTCTCTCTCTTTCCATCTCCAAAGACTTCTTCTAAAGCACTATAGACTATGGATCGATCATCCTTACCAGCGACAGGCTTAGAACGTCTCCGAGGCGTTGAAGGCCTTCTCGAGCGGGTGCGGACGCGTGATGAGGTCGAAGCGGTCCTGGCCCACGCCGATCCACTTGATGTGCGTGCCCAGGAGCTCTTCGACGCGCAGCACGTACTTCTGCGCGGCCGCCGGGAGCTCCTCGAACGTCTTGCACTTGGAGATGTCCTCGTCCCAGCCGTCCATCACCTCGTACTCGACCACCGACTCCTCGAGCAACTGCAGGTTCGACGGCATGCCGCCGAGCTTCTTGCCCTTGTGCCAGTACGCCACGCCGATCTTGACCTGCTTGAGGCCCGTGAGCACGTCCAGCTTGGTCAGGTTCAGCTCCGTGAAGCCGTTCACCATGTTCGAGTAGCGCATCTGCGGGATGTCGAGCCAGCCGCAGCGGCGAGGACGGCCCGTGGTCGTGCCGAACTCGGCGCCGACGCTGCCCAAGTGCGCGCCAACGTCGTCGTGGAGCTCCGTCGGGAACGGACCTTCGCCCACGCGCGTGCAGTACGCCTTGACGATGCCGATGATGCCGTTCAGGCGGTTCGGCGAGATGCCGCCGCCCGTGCACACCGAGCCGATCGACGGGTTCGACGACGTCACGTACGGGTACGTGCCAAAGTCAATGTCGAGCATGGTCGCGTTCGCGCCTTCGACGAGCACGCGCTTGCCCGAGATGAACGAGTTGTTGAGGTACTCGATCGTGTCGACCGTGAAGCTCAGGATGTACTCCTTGATCGCGCGGTACTTCTCGATCTCGGCGTCGGCGTCGACTTCCAGGTCCGGGTAGTTGTCCTTGTAGAACTTGACCTGGTCGCGGAGCTTGTCGGCGAAGTCGTCAAAGTAGCGCAGGTCGCCCACGCGCACGCCGTTGCGGAGCATCTTGGACGAGTACGCCGGACCGATGCCCTTCTTGGTCGTGCCGATCTTGTTGCGGCCGCGACGCAGCTCGTTCAGGCCGTCGATCTCCTGGTGCAGGTCGAGCACCATGTGCGCGCGGTCCGAGATGAGGATGCGGCCCTCGTAGTCGACGCCCATGCGCTTGAGCTCCTCGAGCTCCAGCAGCAGGCTCGGCAGGTGCACGACGACACCGTTGCCGATGACGCACACCGCGTTCGGGTTGAGGATGCCCGACGGCACCAAGTGGAACTTGTACTTCTTGCCGTTGTGCACGATCGTGTGGCCGGCGTTCGCGCCACCGGCGACACGCGCGATCACGTCGTACGACTGCGACAGGTTGTCCACGAGCTTGCCCTTGCCTTCGTCGCCCCACTGCGCGCCGAGCACGACGTCCACGCCGCCGTTGAAGCCGTCGTGGTGGCGCTTCGGGTTCGCCACCGCGGACTCAATGCGGTTGAGCTTGGCGACGACCTCCTTGAGCATGGCCTGGGTCTGCACGTCGCGCGCGACTGGCGCCGCGCCTTCGCACTGCGCCTCGCTGCTCGAAGACGACGCGGCGGCGGCCGTGCCCGCAACCAACGCGAGCGCGCCGCCCACGGCGAGCGCCAAGCTGCCGCTGCCGTTCTTGTTGCCATTGCTGGCCTGACTTCCCTCCAGTGCAAGAGCCGCTCGCAGCGAGGCGGTCGCGTGCGCGTTGGCGTAGCTCGCCTGGCGCCAGTGCGCCGCGACGCGCGTGGCGGCGCTTGTCACCTTCTTGACGGCGTCCATCCGCATCTTTTTCAAGATTCCGGGCAGCTCCTGCACCAGCAGCCGCACAAAAAGACCCAAAGCAAAAGGGGGAGGTGGTGGTTACAGGATACAGTCAGCGAACGATGTATAGAGCCATGCCTCCGCCAGTCATTTTGTCGTTTTGGTTTTGTTGGGTGTGACGACATGTGTGGCGCGAGCAGCACCTGATACAGTGATGTTGAAGTAGCCTCTGATACTGGGTAGGAAGGGTTTTTTGGGATGATGACTCAGCAATAAATAGTAACAAATTTAAGCAAAGGAGAAGAAAAGATTTACTTGTTATACAAAGGCGAATATAGACTCTGACGGAGTGTACCGATTGCACACTGGCTCGAACACGGTATTCAACCGGTATCTGGTCGATCGCAAATTGATGGTAAGTGCGCGCGAACTTAACAAGTCTTTTTGAGCATCTTGCGGGTTTGTGAACTCTATCCAAACCCGAGTGCCTTGGCAGCAAGCTTTTGTGTGAATAAGTCTGTATGAACGAGTCTGTGAGTGGATATCAAGCTGACAAGAAGGGATGACTTCACTGCACTGAAGCCATTTCGCCCTCTTGGCGGGTAGCCAGAGAAACGGACATGGATGTCCTCGCGAACCAGAAGATCGCAGCAGTTCTTTCCATCGAAGTAAAATTCAACGAGTCAGTTCACGCGAGCGCGACCACACAGGTGAAGACACCAACTACCCAAACCAGTCTTCCGTGGCGGTGGAAGCGAACGCAATGCCCTGAGCCATGACCCTTGAGCTCTGCAACAGCACAGCATATCCATCCAATGTTGACCCATTTCCCCCAAATCGATATGCTCGCGAAAGTGAAGAAAGTCCAGTGCATTTTTGGCTGATTCTCTCCCATAATCTGCCATCTCAGCTGCTCATTCTCTGTGCTTCAGCTTCCGACGACCAAAGCAGTTGCTCGTCAAACCAACCTGTAGATGAACAGAGGAGCGTCATCGAGCTTACATGCAAATCCAGCAGAGCAGCATGCAGCGAGGCCATCACCTTCGGGCAGCGTAGCATTTTGGGAGCGCACAATCAGTCAGAGCCACAGCAGCGAAGTCAACATCGTCCATTTCATTTCATTTTCAAGCTTCGAGCTTCGAGGAGATCATCTGAAGAGCTCATTTGACAAAACACGGTGGAATCTCAAGCCACTTGTATCCATAAAGTACACTGATTACAGTACTAGCACCCTGTTCAGCTACAGAGTGAGCACATAACACCTTGATTCGCCATTCCTGGCATACTGTGCACCTGTTTCGACTTTTTCACGATCACATCCCACTCACTTTGAATGGCGATTTCACGTTTTGGACTCGCTTTCTCTCTCTCGCCCTCTCTGCCCACTTGACAGCCTCATGCGATGCATGCGTTCTGTCATTCGCACTCTCGTCCCAGAGAGTGGCCTCAAATCTCAAAATGCAGAAGCCCTCCTCTCGTCTCTGCCTCCTAATAAGTCGGATCCCTCTCGTCATGTCACGCACAAGAAGGTGGTCATTAAGTCGCTTTTGATGGAAGAAACGGAGGTGTGATCGGCTGGCTTATCTCATATTCATATTTAAGATGGTCAGCGCTTCCACATTTGCCAATCAAACACATCTCCATCATCTCTCTCTTAGTTAGGCTTTTGCTTGTCAACCCACCAGTGAGTGGGATCGTCCTACAGCTACGCTTCCACAGAAAAGAGAAGGAATACAAATCGCGATATTTCGTTCTCTTTTCTTCTCTCTTTCGCGTCAGCCCATTTGGGTCCACTTCTTCATTCGCCCCCATTTGCACACACCTGCTCATTCATTCATTCACTGGTTGTCAACACTGCAGGTGCATTTGTCTGGTTGTGTGTGTGCGTTTGGGTGCGTGAGTTTCGTTGTCGCCGCGCGTGAAAAAGTCCAGAGCTGCTCTTACCAGAACCTTCCCATTACCGCCACGACCTCCACCACCATCGCCGAAGAACTCGCCATTCTCAGCCTCATTCTGCCTTTCTCGTCGCCGCTTGTGCCAGACAGAGCGTGCGACTAACTGCGTGCAACCATGACGAACTCGTACGAGCAAACCGCAGACCCACTCGAGCAGTTCGACGAGGACGAGGTGGCTTCCTGCGAGCTCTGCGCGCTCGCTGCTGCCAGTGCACCCTCTCACCATTTACAGCAACAGCAGCAGCAGCATGGACGCACTGGACGACGCGGGTCACGCGGCCAAGAGCGCATCCCGCAAATCACGATCGCAGCCATGCAGGGACGCCTCGAGCACGTGCGCCACTGGATCGAGCACGCCGGCTGCGACGTCAACACTGTCGACTTCATGGGCACCATGCCGCTGCATCGCGCTGCACTTGAGGGCCACGCGGAGATCGTCGAGTACCTGATCCAGTGTGGTGCATCTTTGCAGACCCGAGTGCTCGACGTGAAGGACACGGTGCTGCACCTGGCGGCGTCCAAAGGCCACGCCGAGGTGCTCAGGGCTCTGCTGCACGCTGGCGCGCACATCGAAGCCCGGAACGCCGACAACTACACCCCGCTGCTCGCCGCGATCCGCTCGAACCAGCTGCAGTGCGTGCAGGTGCTGGTCGCGAATGGCGCGAGCGTCAGCGCGCCGTGGATCGTCGACCGTAGGGACGTCGGCACGTGTCTGCACCTCGCCGTGCAGTACGGACACCTGGAGCTGACCAAGTTTTTGCTTGGGGTCGTAGCGCTGGACGTGAACCAGAAGACGCGCCGGCGTCACGCCACCCCGCTGCATTTTGCAGCGCGCCACGGCCACGTCGAAATGGCGCAGTACCTGGTCGAGCGCCACCATGCAGACGTGCGTGCGCGGGACACGCGCGGCATGACGCCGCTGCACTACGCGTGCGACTACGAGTACCACCTGACGATGCCCGCCGAGCAGCACGGTGCCATCGAGCGCCGTCACGTGGAAATTGTCGTTTGGCTCCTAAAATCCGGGTCGAAAGTCAAGCCGCGGAGAGATGGGGACCACGCGACGCCGCTCAGGTGTGCGGCGATGCGCGGCCACTTGCAGATCGCAAAGACACTGCTGGATCACGGCGCACGAAGTAACAAGGCGACCAAGTGGCTCTTCGCGCTGGTCTGGGCTCGCGATCCGTTCAAAGTCAAGTTCTTGGTGTCGTCTGAGAGCGGGTACAGTAGCAATACCGGATCCGAGTCTTCTTCGAACCAGAGCGCATCGTCTGGGAGCCACAAGCAACACAGCAAGCGCGCCGCCGCCTCTCGCGATAGCCTGAGCAGCTGCGGGACCCAGCCAGACAGTCCGAGTAACATGACGATGCTGCTGGAGAATAGCACCAGCACTGCTGCAAACAGAACACTGCCGACCAGATTCTGGGACAGCAGCAATCGCGCAACGACAACAACTGGTGGAGATCGTCGCACGGCGCTGCATTCTGCTTGCTTGGACTCGGACTTGAGGCTGCTACTTGAGATTCTCGGTGAGGACCAGCCAACCTCTACCAGAGACAACGATGATAACACCGCCACCACCGCACTGGAAGCTCGCATGCTCCCCGAGGGGCTCACTGTGCTGCACATTGCGTCTCGAAACGGGTGGCTGCGCGGCGTCTCGGTGCTTCTCAAGGCTGGTGCGGATGCGAACGCGCCGGCTTCGTCGAATGGCGCAACGCCACTGCACATTGCAGTAGAGCACGGCCACATCTCGGTGATCAAGAAGCTCGTCGCCCATGGCGCCAAAGTGAACGCGTGCGACCTCGCTGGTACGACCCCACTGCTCGTCGCGCTGCGAAATGGTCGGTCCTACGCGATGAAGCTCCTGCTTCGCCATGGGGCAACTGGTCAGCCGTGTTCATTCTCTACACGTGACAGCGTCACTGGGATCTTGTCACTGAGAGAGCTCTTCGCTTCTCAAGCTGAAGAAGAAGAAGAAGAGAAAGAGGAGGAGCTGGTGCGCATTTTCAACCCCAAGCGCACGACCGCGCTCCACATGGCGGCGTTCTACGGACTCCTCGACACGGTGCGGCAGCTCGCGGTCTGCGAGGGCGAGGACGTTGACGCGCGGGACCAGGACGGCGCCACGCCCGTGTGGATCGCAGCGCTCATGGGGCACCTGGACGTCGTCGAGTTCCTCGCCGAGCAAGGCGCGAACCTCAACGCGTCCGCGAAGAATGGCGCGTCTGTAGCCCTCGGCGCCGCGGAGTTCGGCCACTTGGAAGTGCTCGAGTTCCTCACGGCGCCGAAGCCAGAGCTGAGCGTGGAGAGACTGTCGCTCACGCGCTTGTCGCTCCAGGACCACACGAGCGACCGTCTGTCGCTCACGAGCATGTCTACATAATAGGAATGGCACAGGTTAGTCAGGTTAGTTAGATCACTTCAGGAGTTTTGATACCATTTTTGGCTGCTGGTAGTCGTTGGTGTTGTTGCTTGTTGTTCGCATGGCTTCGTATATTTAATACAGGATGGTTGGAAATTCGGACTTGGAAATGGTGAAGTGATCGGATCGTATCAGCGTGCCTGTCTATTTGATGCCCAGCAGCACCTTGCAGTCCTTGCAGTACCACTTGCCAGACGGCTGGTCCGTGAGCCCGACGCACTCGAAGTGGAACCACTCGTACTTGCAGTCGTCGTTGTCGCAGCCGACCATCTGGCCGTACGACACGCGGCGGCAGTCGCAATAAATAGGTTCGTTCGGGTCGATCGGCAGGTCTTCCGCCACCATCGGCAGCGCCACAGGCTGTATGAGCAAAGCAAAGCGATTCACATAATACAAAGATGCGTAAGCACTAACCCATAACAGAATGATAGCGATATAGAGTAGAGTAAAAAGCCATTTGCTTACCACAGCGGGGATCTCCTGCGCCGCCTCGGTCGCAGATCGTTTCCGTCCAGTCGATGTGCCTGTACCACTGGTGGAACTGGATGACGCGCCTGAAGCCGCGCTCGCTGCTGCTGCGGAGCCCTGCTTGCTGCTCTTGCTGGACGACGCCGCGGTGACGGCCACTGGCTGCGCGGACGCGGCGCTCGAGAGGCCTTTGCTGGTCTTCTGCTTCTTTGCCGCCTTCTCCTCTTCGAACTCGCCGTTCTGCTTGAGCAGCGCCGCGTACGCGTCCAGGTCCTGGTCCAAGCGCCGGATGTGGTGGTCCACGATGTCGTACGACTGCGCGGCGATCGCGATCTTCTCGTCCAGCTTCTGGGTCACGCGCTGGTGCTTGGCCTGCAGCCGCTCGAGCGTCGCGTCCGCCTCCACGAGCTCGCGCAGCTCCTGCTCGTCCGGCTCGCCCTTCTCCTTGTCCGCGCAACGCTCCATCACTTTCTTGCGCGCCGCGACGAGGTACTCCTTGTGCGCGCTCTTGAGCTCTTCGATGAGCGGGTACGAGGTCTACGCATGGGAGTGACAAAACGGGACAGTCAGTGGCGGGGCTTGAGAGCGACAGCAGCGCAGACAGCAGCAATGGTAGAGACAGCACACGCGCACGCACCTTGTCCAGCTCGCGCATGAGGTCGAAGTTGCGCTTGATCTCGGACGGGAGCATGTACATGCTCTCGAGGTAGTCCTCCAGGTACGTCCCCATCGTGGCTTCTCTGTGCGTGAAATATGCGTTAGCAGTCAAGTCAAATTGCAAAATGAGCAAAATGGGCAGAATTTGCTTTCCGAGCTCAGAGTCCGGAAATTGTCATTTTCAAAAACCCAGCCAATTTGTAGCAAAAACCTAACATTTTGCACATATAAACGATAACTGTGCTGAGCGAGAATATTTGTGAGGCGAAAATAAGGCATGTTTTTAAAGAGAAAATGAGGAGTCTTTTGTAAGATAGTTGCAAAAAAAGCATGCCTTGTTTTTGGTGTTATATTTTTGAAAAATACACCAAAAATGCGGCACGGTTTGAAACAGTGAATGTATGTAAACACCGTGCCTCCTATTTGACCATATTCTGCTATTTAAGGAGACGCTAACTATTGGGTTACTCTATATATTTGTAATGTATCCGTTTTGTATAGATTATCTGGTAATGAACCAAAATATATCTGTTGATGCATATCTTATACATCCAATTATAAATTATGCGGGAGCTCGCTGCAAACTTGAAAAAGCTGGACACCAGTTTTTTTGCTGATCATAATCATGATGGACAAGACTCGAGCTGTCACACGCAGCCAGATGTCCCAACGGTACCGAAGCGGCTCTTGAACTCCGCCGCGTACAGAGGAGCTTCGTTCAGCTGGAGCTTGCCGCAGTCACCTCTGCCCGCGGTGTCATCTGCAGCGGCAAACCTCCGGCCATGGTCAGAATCGGCGCAAACATATATCCTCGGTTCTCCACCTGCTCGCCCTCCTGGATCTTGATGCGGAACTGTCGGAGCAGCACCACGACGAGCAGCTTGGTCTCTGTGAGCGACATGTTCATGCCGGGGCAAATGCGCGGTCCCGCCTGGAAAATCGGGAGCTCGTAGGCGCTCGGTCGCGTCTTCATCTCGAGCCACCGCTCGGGGCGAAACGTGAGCGGGTCGCTCCCCCCAGATCGGACTGTGGCGAGCCATGTACCACGGCGAGTACGCAACTTCCACGCCTGCGGGGATGAACGTGCCGTCTGGGAGGTAGTCGTCCTCGGCAGCGAGCTTCATGGTCATCGGCAGCGTCGTGTACACGCGCATCGCCTCGTTCACCACTGCGTCCAGGTACACGAACTTCTTGAGACTGTCGTAGGTGTCACCACCACCACCACCACCACCAGTTTCATGCAAACCACTGCCAATACCGATCTCTTCATAAAGCTTCTCCTGGACCTCGGGGTAGAGCGCGAGCGCGTAGAACGTGTATGTGATCGCCGACGACGTGGTGTCCCAGCCCGCCCAGATCAGCGAGAGGAAGATCGCGCGCAGCGTCGCGACATCCAGCACTGGCGACGATGACGATGTGAAGTCTTCTTCAGCGCTCAGCTCTCTCGCTTTTTTGATAAACAACGACATGATGTCCGACCGCGGCGCGATCTCGCCCTCGCTTTCCAGCAGGCGGCGGTCGAGGATCTCGTTCGCGATCTTCCTCAGCACCTGCGCCTCGCGCTTGTATCGGTACTCGTCCGGCATGCACCACCAGAAATACTTGAAGTACGGCTTTGTGAAAATCCGAGCCGAGATGTGCTGCACCACGAAGCTCAGAGACTCGACAAAGCCGAGGCCGAGCTGGTCGTCCACTTGGGCGAGCGGCACGCCGCAGCTCACGTCAAAGATCGACTGGAGCGTGTACTGACTGGCGAGCGTGCTCATATCGCACTTGCCATTTTGCGCTTTGATTTGCTGCGCGATCTGCATCGCGTACTTGTAGAACACTTGGTCCGAGAACAGCTTGAAGTTGGCTGCCGAGAGCACTTTGGACACCACTTTGCGCTGCAGACGCCACATGGCGCCGCCGTCTGCGGTGTGCGCGTGGTTGAGCAGCGCCAGCCCATTGCCGAAGACTTCGTCCATCGACGCGAGAAAGCGCGGCGCACGAATGTAGTTGTCCACGTTGGTCGCGAGCACGTGCTTGACGTCCTCAGGGCTCGCGAGCTATAATTAATCATTCACAGCAGGTAAACAACAACAGCAGAACCAATTTCAACATGTACCTAGTGAGCCAGGATGTCAGCAATATACCCATTGCCCTCCCCGCATAAGCACATACGTACACAGATCATGCCGTCGGAGAAGAAGTTCCACGGTTGCTTCATGCGGCCGCCGTACTCGACCATCAGGTCGTCCTAATACACAAACGTTTCGCCACTAAAACGGTGAGACTCGTGATACCAACTCGAGAGATGCATGCACACACACACAGAGTTATTGGTTGTGTACGTACGAAGAAGTCGTTGTGGCGGTGCACGTTCTTGGTGAAGTCCGGGAGGATGCCGAGCAGCGGCCAGCCCTTGGGACCAGGGACCGACGCCAAGCCCTTGGCGATGCGCAGCTTACGGTGGAGTGCGCTTGCGACTTGAGCAGCAGAAATGGACAGCAGGATCGCGAGAATCGCCTTGGCGATCAGCCCACAGGAGGCCGCATCGTCAGGGGCGAATACGAGCATGTTTGGAAGGAAGAGAGAGACGAGAGGAGGAGAGGAGAGGAGACTGATGCGGTTGCTGGGGAGATTTGAAGTGTGAATCAAGCAAGTGAGCAAATCTGTGTTTGAGATGTCGAGTCTAAGATCGTGAGTGAATGAGTGAATGAAGGAGGTGTCGTCGATACAGTACGCCCTCAGTTTGGTCCTGCCTTTCTCCACAACGAACCGAAATCCAGACCTTGAACCCCATCGCAAAGACGTTTTGCATCAGAGAGTACCACTTCCCTCCTCGTTCCCAGAAGGCACAGTTGTCTGACAAGCTCAAACGCAAGTTTGAACAAGCTGACAAGTTTTTATGGTCAACTTGGACTCTGGATGTGTCACTTGATCACTTGCCTGGCACTAGCCGTCGTCGATGCATGAACGTTGCGCTATCGCTATCAGACGGCGACTCGAAGTCTTCGAGCTTCGACGACGCCCAACTCTTGCGATGACAACCACAAAACCGGTATCAAGTGGGTATAGTCGGTAGGTAAACCGGTACTGTACCGGTCCATCCGCGGTATATACCGTTTTGCCTGTTGGACTTCAAAAGGGCGTCTTCAAATATTGAGAGGCACAAAAGAAAGAAAGCAAGTGAAGTGCTCGACGTCACCATGACCGACCGACAGTTCAAGATCAAAGTGGGCACGCTGCGCAGGTACAGACAGATGCATTACACAACAAGTAGCTACACACGCGCGCTTGTGCTCTCTTTTAATACTGACTGGTCCGTGCTCTTTGTGTGTCTTGTGTTGTTCAGAGTGAAGAAAGATCTCGAGTACTACGTGAAGGAGCACGCGGCGCAGGTGCTCAAGATCGACAAGATGCGCGCGGACAGCAAGGACGAGTACGACATCAAGAAGCAGGAGGAGGTGCTCGTGGAGACCGAGACCATGCTCCCGGACTGCCAGATGCGCCTGAAGGAGGCCGCGCAGGACGTCGAGAGCTTCATCGCCAGTCATCGCGCTGAGGTGGAGGCTCTCGGCGAGCTCTTCCAGGAAGCGCAGGCGCTCCTGGCAGCCGTGCCGGCTCTGCTTTGAATGTGAGAAAGCACAACAGTCGTCACGCAGTACGTATATAAGGCGCGAGTCTACGAAACAAGGAGCAATGGAAAAATAGACAGGTTTTATATAAGCAGCTTTAGCATTTTTCTCCTCTCTATCTATCATCACTCACTCGCTTGAATGGTGATAATGCAACGAGTTGCTCCGCTTGGCGAACACCTTCTCGGGCGAGCAGTTCACCGAAGGTTTCTCTGGTGACAGGCTCGGCAGACTCACTTTCACCACAGCCACTGTGCTGGAAGCTTTTGGCGCACGTGGAGAGAGCAAAGTGCCACCAGACGATGATGAGTGAGACGCTGTTGAGCTCTCCGATCCTTCGGCAGAGAGCGGTCGCACGACGGGGTTTATCCGTAGGGACCCGCTGGCGGAGCCGCCCATGATGAATGGCGACAGCGAGGACGCGGACGAGGTCGAGTGGGACTTGACTTTGGTCAGCGAGCGATTGCTCAGTGGAGCTACTGCTGATGAAGGTGAGAGCGAGGGCGAGCCAGTCGTCTCCTCCAATTGGCTCACATGGCGCACAAGAACAGACCCGGATCCTGGTGATGAAGGTGAAGATACTCCTGATCGGCTGTGGCGGTGATGCAGATGGTCTGTGCCTGGACCTGCACCAGCACCACTGCTTCCATTGTGAAACCACGGGTGGTCGAGCATCTGGTGGATCGAGAGGCGCTCTTGCGGCTTTTCGCTGAGCATCTCGAACAGCAGGTGCCGGAGCTTCGATGAATGAACCCACTTTGAGCTCTGGCAATGCTCGCGGATCTGAGCCAGTCCCTGTTTCAAATTTCGTATCAATTTTAGCTCACAAGATGGCGATAGCAAGCAGTAAGGCAAAGCGAAGGTGTCGAGGGGTTCCATTACCAGCCTGAGGTATTCGATGAAGCTTTTCCGGTTCTTGAGCACTTCGAGCTCGTACATATTCAACCAGAGCGTGACGAACATCGTGTTACCGATCACTAACCTGGTTTTCCCATCTTGAACTTGCATATTCCTTCATACAGTCAGTGCGCTCACACCAGTCGCAGCAATTCGTTCTCACTGCGCTTCATTGTTCTTCGGTGGGCTTCTGATATTGCGCAGTCACGTTCCTGGTATTACCTGCTTTTGTTCTGCGCCTGCAGTTGCCAGAACTCTTCGAGTTTTGTCAGGATGTCCATCGTGTTCTGCTTCAGGATCTTGCGGATCGCCATCACGATCTCTTTGCCCGTGAACTCCGTGTCTTCGTCAAAGGCGTCCTGGAAGTGGAAGTAAATGTCGTTCATAAACTCCTTCAGCAGCTCACTGAGCGCCGCGTATTCCTGGGACGACTTGCTCTCCTGCAACATCTCGACTTCGTGCTCCTTCGCGGCGAGCAGCTCTTCCAGCTCTCTGTTCTCCGATCGGAGACTCTCGACTTGCTGACTCAGTCCTCGGGTCTCATTGCCCATCTGCTGCAGTTGCACCTGCAATTCCTGGACGCGCGTGTCCTGCGCTGACTGCGAACGCGATCGCTCGTCCTGGATCTGGCTCTGCGCGAGTCGCAGTTGGTTCGTCATCGCATCGCGCTCCTGCTCCCACTGCTGCTTTTGCGCGGCCAGCTCCTTCACTTGCGACTCGAGGAGCGATTTCTCCTTCAGCACCTTGTCGATCGAGTCCTTCGAGTCCTGACGAACCTGGGCTTCCAACTGCCGCTGCAGCGACTCCAGTTGCTTGCGCGCGTCGTCCTGCAACTGCGCCTTCTCCTTCAACAACTGATCGTCCTTTGCAGCGAGTTCACTGCGCAACCGGAAGTTCTCTTCTTGGTAGACCAGCATCTGCTCCTGGGTGTGGCCAAGCTGCTGCTGCACGTTGCGCAGCTCAAGGCGGAATTTCTCTTGCTGGAGGTGGTTGCCGTTCTGCAGCTTGTCCAGCAAGTTGCGGTTCTCCATCTGCAGCGCTTCATGCTGGTTCTGGAGATCCTCGATCGTCGACTCCATTTGCTCTCGCGATTCCTGGAGACGTCCGTTGAGCTCTTGCAATTGATCTCGCTGCGTGAGTGCCTTCTCCAGGTTTTTCAGCAAAATCGACGACGAAGAGGACGACGATGATGGAGATGGTCCCGAGCTGCTAGACAACCCCGACGAGCCGTACAGCGAGGACGATGACGCCGACGGCGTGTACTTGCTCGTCTTGAGCGAGTTCTGGCTGTTCAAGAGCCGATCGATCTTCGACTGGATGTCTTGGAGCGAGGACTCGATCGACGTCGACGAGCGCTGCAGCCGCAAAATACCATTCTCGACTTCCATAGACGCACCGGGGGTTTGGCTCGAGAATCCTGGAGTAGTCGTGACCAGGGACCGAGAGTTGTACGACGACGACGACGATAGTGAGGACGGATTGAACGCGCTCGCTGGGGTTGGCTGGAAAGGAGGCGGTGGCGCTGAAAGGAACGACGAGGACGGCTGGAACGACGGCACGAGGTCTAAACTGCTCGGGCTGGGCGACCATCGACTCGGACTAGCATTGTTCCCATACGGATTCGACGATGACGCACCAATCGCTGGGTTCGAAGCCGTGAAGCTAGACGATGTCAACGCACTCAACGAACTTGATGGCAGTGCAGTCGAGCTCTGCCACTGGCCAAAACCATTCAACCCGCTCGACGTTCTCGACTGGTCAGCGCCAAATGCGCTCCCTCTCCCACCTGCAGCAACACTGGAGCTGGTTTGCTTGCCAACATCATCGTTATCACCTTCTTGCAACTTTCGCTTGCTCTCTTCGAGCTGTTTTCGCAGCTGCGCCAGATCCGACTGCTCCTGGATCAACCGGTCCATTTCGGATGACGTTGAAGAGGTCGAAGCGCCAATTGTCGTCGCGGGACTGAACGCATAATCCAAGTTCCCAATGCTCGACGCTCGCGAAGGGTCTTTCAGTGGCGCGATCACTTTGGCAGCGAGCGACTCAGGGTGTGACGTCCGCTGCTGTTGTTGCTGTTGCGGAATACCATTCTCCTGTTGAGTCGAAGTCGTTGGAGATTTCTTGCCGTCTGGGAGCTGCATACCCGGCATCAGCACCGGCACGAACTTTTGCGCCACCGCAGCCTGTAGCTCTGCAAACGACGTCTTTCTCGATGAGCTTCTACTGTCACCACCAGCAGCAGCACCAAGTTCAGGCGATTGACCGTTCATGACAGCGCGCGAGCTCAAACTGGCGATCAGACCCGAGCCTTTACTCCCCGCGCGCGAGAGATTCGCCATTCGCTGGATCAACTCGTCGTTGGCTGACGCGGCGAGAGCCCCGTCGGCCGTCATCTGCTGCTGTTGCTGGGCGGCTTCTTGAGCTGCTGGAGCTGGTGCTGATGCAGAACTGCTGCTGCTGCTGTTGGTGGTGGTGGTTGCGCTCGACCGCGTTGCTTTCTTCACCTTTACGAGCTCGACAGATGCGATGAACCACTGTTGCGTCTGGGGCACGACGACCGTCACGAGACGCTTGGCATTTTTCTGCATCCCCGCAAGCGCTTCTGTCGCCAACGCTTTCCCCAGTGGATCGTCATCGCCGCCGCTAGCATTATCCTTCTTCTCCACAAGCCGCACGCGCTTGACGTCACCATCTCGCTCGATGACCTCTGCAGCCTGCTGCTTGGCAATATCGAGCGGGTTCTCTGTGAAGAAGTCTGACGTGCCCTGACCCTGCCACACCGTGAGCGCGATGCCCGCGACGTCACCGACCGCAAGACCGTGGCCTTTCCCGTCCTCCTTCCCAAGCGCGAGATCATCCACGAGCACCGCAAACGACGCGCTCGTCATTGCCAGCTGCTGCGCCTTCACGAACGCGACCGCCGAGAGAAACGCCGACACGCCCGCGGCGTCCTTGAAGCGCATCGAGTAGAACTTTTGCGTCGCGTCGTCGAGGAAGTTGACGTAGTTGTCCTGCTGCGGCGTGCATTTCGGGGTGCTCGCCGTCACCGAGAGCTGCAGCAGCGGCTGCTTCTGCGAGTTGTAGAAGAGCAGCTTGAACGGCCCGTCGTCGTCCGTGGGGGTTGAAGACGCGAGCAGCGCGCAGCCCACGACCGAGTCGGTCTGCTGCGCGTACGCGCGCGTCTGCGGGTCGTAGGCGTAGAAGTAGACGGCGCTCGAGTGCAGCAGCGCGTCCGCCATTATGGTGTCTGTCTGTCTGTCGAGCGTAATGCGCAGAGAGAGAATGGGCGAATGCGAGAGTTGAAGGTGACGCCAGAAGAGAGGGGGGCGGGCGTGCGGATGATGCTCGTGATTGTGAGTTTCAAAGTGAAGAGCTCTTCAAAGTGAGAGCAGGCAGAGAAAGGAAAGCAAGGAAGTCAGTTGAGGGTGAAAATGTACCAGTCTGCGACATGAGGAAGTGGAACAGTGTGCCGGAATAAGCAGAACTTATGGTATGCTGTCCCAGTGTTTTCGGTACAGTGGATTTACTGTTAGATTTAAGCAGCTAATGTTTAGCTTAAAATGAACAAAACATGATGATGATGATGTTTGTCTTTTGGGCTATTATTTATTAAACAATATGTATGCGCATGGAATATATTGCGCGATTCATATTTTTTGTCTTCATTTTTAGCATCCTTAATTGCGTTCGCCCATAAACATAATTCGTACCAAACTGAACATCAATTCGCTGACCCGTTCGTATCAGGTGAATACATGTGAATGATTGCTGGCATCTGTTTTTGTGATTTTGCCATTGTTTGTCATCGCCTGCATCCACGAGAAACAAATCCCATCGGTAACTGTCAACATCTCGCGCTAACATGTATGTCATTAGTGCGAGCCATTCAGAAAATGCACGGCGTTCTTGTGTTCTACTCAAGCGTTTTCGTTCCACTCTTTATCATATTGTACCAGACAGATTAAGTTTCAAGATGGGTATGAATCGCTCAAACCCTTACATACTGTAAGTATGTTTTGTTGCCCCAGAACAAGCATTTCGCTCTCGCTGAGGGGCAATGTTTCCCGTTGCCGTCATTAAGCTCTTTCTCGTTTGCAGCATTGATAGTATCGCTCTGCCTTATATTCGTTGAGAGTCGTTGCATTCATTATTGTAGGATAGGATATAAAATCCCCAACTCCATTCCTAAAATGCCTATCCATAACTCTCAATTCTGGTCAAGCCGCCAATGCTACATCACGAACTAAAAAAATCGATGTTTTGGCCAATCGGAGCGCTTTCGTTGTTGTTCCAAAGAGATTCCCAATTATTTGGGAATGTGAGCAAATTATCGAATAAGCTGCAATACAAAACACAAGATAATACTGGAATTATCCATTAATGGGTCAAAATTCCAGATTTGGTTTTTTGGGTGAACACCAATTTGAATGGGTGGATGGTGGTCTCACTCGTTTCACCTCCACCACATGCAGGTGTTGCAGCACTATCACACTTAACAGACTCTCATTGCGAAAGATGCAGCGCGCTGCAAGAGGGCTCGATGTCCCACTCGGCACAGCAGGCCAGGAGTCGGCGGCGATGAAGTGCTTTGATGAGTTCTTGGCTCTTGTGGGCGTGGACGAAGGTGCGCTGGGAGGGATCTACAAGGCCCTCTCATCGGGAGGGCCTGCTCCCAGTCAGAACTTCTATTCATTGCTAACGGCGTTCTCTATATACTTGCAAACCAAAAAGAGTGCTCGTGCAAATTTACTTGCAAAAGCAACAGTGGTAGGCTACATGTCCCAAGTGGCGAACCTCTTACGAGAGCTATATCCAATGCATATTGTCGACAGCAAGAGAATCTCATAAATACGAGAGAAGATGGCTAGTGCGATTGAAGAACGTAACTTGCTTGCAAATGTGCAAACCATGGATGCGCCGTGGTGTAAGTTAGAAGACTTGCGAATGTTAGTGCAGGGAGTAGTTGTTAAAGGGTTGGATCGGGCTTTAAAAGTTTGCATGATGCCGCTATACTGACGCTTATGTGGCACACGTTTTGGCGCGCGATCGACACTTGCTTCGCCCGGAAGAGCCAGCTATCAACTGCGACGTCGGGGGAGCTATTCCTGCACGTTGCGCGCATCAAGACACCGGTGGTCCAAGGCGTCTCAATCTACAAGGCGGCTGAGCATTGGGAGCAGTGCAAGCTCCATGGGTTGGGTATGCTGTTTGCAGGGTCTCCTGACCCGTCCAGCTACATCTTTCCTCTCATCCCCCGTATTGCTGTGTCCGACTTGCCCGGTGGCCAACCGTACAGTCAGGACGAAGCCATCCTCAACTGGGAGAACCTCGATGCAAAGGAAGAGGCAGGAGCGCGACAACCAGCGAAAAGGTGCGGACACGTTCAAACGTGCCCAAGTATATGAACGATATAATTGACCAATCATCGCAACACTTCAGCACTGACCCAGTCGCGCAGCCGCTGACGCCCACGACCAATCCGGCAGCGCACCTGCCAACTTTGACCGCTTGTCTGAGCAGCCACTCCCTTCGTCGAGGCGCGGCGGCGTATGCGAACGCATCGCCGAAACTTGCCATCCAGTGGATCTCCACGCGTGGTGCTTGGCTGCTCGACTCGCTGACGAAAGCGTTCACTTATGTTGGCACCACCACGCGTGAGGATCAGAGCGTCGGCAAAGTGCTCGCCGGCTTCAAGGATCCAGATCTCCCCTGCTCTACTCCGAGCATTCGCACGCTGAGACATCGACTTCCCGACCTGGAGTAGCACAGCTTGCAGCTCTCAGACACCGCTCTTCAGGAACGTCACTGGCTTCAGCGACTCCTCGCTCAATGTTGCTCCAGACGTGCTGGGCGTGGCGCTCGCGTCATTGTTGATCCACCTGGAAGAAGTTGTCGAGCTGTAAGTAAGGAACGTGATGTGACTGGATTCACATCGCACTACATCTACCGGTTCCACGAAGCCATAGAGGTGACAATCCACGTGCTTCGCTCCCGACTGTCAATGGCAACGTGTATTGACTGGGGCAGGCAGATGATTGCAGCTTGGTAGAAGACAACTTTGCGCAGATCGGAACGAGCAGCGGCGGTGACTCTACGGCGCTGACTACGCCAGTTACGCAGATCTTGGTCTCCACCAGCTCGATCGAGCGCGCAGTCGCGAAGTTAGCTGACGCGCAAGAGAAGCAGAACAGGATGCGCGACACTGACGAGCAAGCCGAAGCTCCACATTCGCTCCAGTACGGCGTGTCAGCCGGCGTCCCTGACGTCGTCGTCGTTGCGTCCACGCTCGCGGGGTGCGTGAACAACTGGTACAGTCTCGCTTAGTGTCAGACAGCTAGCAGCAAGAAGCAGCAGTTCGTTCGCACCGAACTCAAAGCGTGTGTACACATCATGCTCGTCCTGGGAGGCAAGGAGCTCCACATCCCAGCGCGTCCAGAAGGAAACGGCTCGATCGCGCACAAGCTCTGGAAGCTGGCCATTTGGACGCTGGCTGAGGATCTCGACCGAGCAGCAAACGACAAGTTGCATCAGCTAGACGGCAAGCGGCGCACCAAGACAGCAGGGTCCCTGCGCAAGCGTTGGATCCGGCTTAGAATCGGTTCGCGCGCTCAGTACGACATCCTCTGCTCCGGCTTCCTTGCGCTTCGCTCGTCCGGAAGAATCGTCGATGAGTGCACACCAGCAACGCACTTGTGGACTGCTCGAGAGTTCCAGAAGAAAGCGCGCTTGCACACATCCATAGGCTGTACATAATATCAAATTCATTCATACATGTAATCAATGCACAAGTCTGAGCGCGCAAAGATATATTTTCGCAAACAGCAGACATTCATACCCAAAACGAATGACAACGCACCCAGCATTCCACACATCTAAGCAAAACGCGAGTCACACAACGTACAAAGCACAAATGCTAGCCTATCCGCACACAGCCACGCTTGACAGACTCACACGCCAACACAAACTTAACGCATCACAAGATCCACACGCACTACATTCACTCGACGCCCCACATTTTCCGCACACACAACACTCACTCGTTTCACCACACGATCCATTCATTTAGCACTCACACGACGCACGCACGCACTCACTCGACTCACTCGATTCATCACGCACACCTACCGAGTCGAGCACGAGCGGCCGCGACGCATCTACTAATGCAGCACACGACACAGCACAGGACACATAACTAGAACGCAGTACACTACGCAGCACGCGGCACAGCACACGACGCAGCACAGGCACAGCATACGACGCAGAAGCAGGGGGGCGCTCGATGCAGCACGCGACGCGGAAGCGCGGGCAGCACTGGCAGCATAGAATGCAGTGCAGGTCGCGGATGCAGGGTGGTGTTCAGCATGAAACTGGACATCAGGAGTACTGGCCGCTGGATTCGAACCAGCGTCCCCAAGGCGAGCCTTGGTGTGCTGTACCACTAAGCGACATCCGTATTTGGGGCTTCTCTGTGGGTCGACTGCACACTGCACTCGTACTCGACGCTTGGACGGATTGAATGTGGCGAAGCTGGACTGCATTCGTGTGTCAACCTTGCGCGGAGGCGCAGAAGAGAAGAATGAGAAATTTGGCCCGAAAACCAAAGAGGAGGGTGTGAATGCGGAAAATCTAGAAGGATTTATTTCCCAGAATGTACTGCGCGTGTCTCTCACTCCTTTTTCGAGTGGCTGTGCACTTTTCTTTGAGTCTTGGGTCATTAACTCTAATAGTAGACCCCTGTTGGATGTCATTTCTCAATTTGCGCTGTGAAGCGCACATCGCTCCAGGCGACTTGGGTGCTTCTTGTTGCTGTTTTCGTTTTGTAGTTTTGTGCGGCGTTGGGGCGGAATTGAGCAATTCTGTGTTGGCTCAATTGGCTGCTCTGTTGGTTGTTGACGAGTGGTATTTGATGGCAAGTCGATAGTGTTTCGACTGCGGTTGTGGCGTTGTAACCCTAATCGACGATGTTTGGAACGAATAAACGAATCCATCAGTTTCAGGTCTCTTCTACTTCTGAGTCAGCAAGACCAGTTTGGGCTGGGAATGTTTGAAATTCAATTGGAACCCGTTTATTACTGGCAGTGTGTCACGCAGAAGCTATAACCGCGTATGTATCATCCGCTGATATCAATTCAATATATGTTGTAGTTCATGGCTTCATAATCGAAGGCAAAGCATCTTTTGTAGTTGGGAAGACAATGAAAAAACAAACAGGATAGCCGCGTAATATACCTTGATTGTGAAACGTCCAAACTCACAAAAATATCATCATTTCTATGACAGAATCTCCTTCAAAAGCTGGGGGCACTTACAAATTGGTTACCCGAAAGTTCAGTCTGTAACTAATCCATTACGCAAACTCCAGATTGTTACAGAGCAGTCACTTGTTTTGTTCGAGGAGCCACTCCAAATTGTCAACCAATTTTGGTGGTTCCCGAAACATCTAATAAAAGACAATTCGAAAACAGAGCCCAATTGTACAGCTTCGAGAACACAGCCCCAGTTTGGACAGATCCTTCTTCGTCTCGTCAGCGCACTGTGCCACAGTAATTCCCGTGCCCTCGTCACATTTTCACAAGCATTTACTTCAGTGCAGTCATTTGCACTTCCTGCGGACAGAGTGCAACCTCAACAGATCCTTCCCACAAACAGCCACCGAATGCCGGACGCGAGAACAGGGTCCACGATTTCTTGCGATGCTTGTCACAAGAAATGTCAATGAAAAATGTTGCAAGACACGTTCCGTCTTCGCGCCGTAAAACGATCGATCGTGATCATCCAAACATAATAGCACAGCGCGAGCGTAAGTGAGAAAGAGATCGCGAATACCAAAGAGAACCGCGTACTCGAATGGCTCGGGAAAGAAGGAATCAGCAATCTACGAGTTCTTCTGCGATTGAGGTGCTCCATTTGTCTTGGCCAAACCGAAAATCCAGTTAGATCAATTGATCATGTACATGAATTTTGCCAAGTGTGTGTGGACGAGCTAATCGCCGAAGCATTTGGTGACGGTCGCCAAAATGCTCACTGCCAGGTTTGCCGCCGCAGAATGGTTTTTGATCCAACATACCGACCACAATGTCACCGTAATATTTAATAAACGAATCCCCCTTGATTTCTAATTTTCAAACTTAGCATTTTAATTTGTAACCAGATACATGTGGTTATTAAATGAAGTCCTCGCAACCATGAGCTAAACCATTTGAAAGTTGCGGTTATACACTCTAAAATCCCGAAAACTGCGGATGAGAATTATGTTTCGGTCCTCGATTATTACCTCATTTTTGTGCTGCTGCAGACTTTGCCTCATTTTCGTGCTACTTCAGACGTTACCTCACTTCACGCGACTCCAGAATTTTCCATAGTGTCGCTTGACTGTAAACGGTAACAGAACGGCTCAAGTTCAATTTGCCTAAAATGGGTGATATCAAAGATTGAGCATTTTACTATATGTGCTGATAATGAAATCATGTAGTAAATGATGATGCTAGCAGCGCTCACATGCATTTGTAGCCCAGCTGTATCAACCAGCTTTCTAGATCAAACATGTTCTCTGGAACCCACATGCCCCCAATGTATTCCCAAGATCCCACGTCACTCTCTTCTGGAGCAGCAACCGAAACTTCCGATCGTCTGTAACAGCTTCGCTCATTGTAACAGAGTATACCGCACAGAGAGCACCGTACGTGCGAGCGAGTCTCTCCGCGGCCCTCTCGCCTACACTTTGAGTTCGGGTCTTCTGCGCTGCTCCTCTCGCTGTGATGACGTTCGGCGGCTTCGTGATCTTGTCGCTTTCGCATGTGTCAACATCAACAGGATAGATGGCTCGATCAACGACTCTCAGACAGGTGCTTAAGAGGTACAGCGGGTTCTCGAAGTCTGCGGGTTCTCTATTTCCGACAGAACCGTTGCATACGCATGCTCACACAGGTACTGCGTTTCCTCCCACAGCATGCACAAGTGCTTTTGGAGGTCCACCACACGATATTCCTCCGTTGACAGTCTCTTGACCTCACTGGCTGTTGCATTGTCGCCGCCCTGGTAGTGGATACCCTCTCTGAGCAGCGCACTGTCCATGGTGTTGCGCAGCATGCTGAAAATGTAGGCGCTATCTCTTGACTGGGTTGTTCTCGGTACGTTTCGCTCAACCGTGACAGCCTGACAGTAGTTTTGCGTGTGACCCGGACAAAAAGCGCCAACTGTGCAGAAAGTCGCTCATTGTTCACGAAGCTGTTCATTGGTTCACCGCGTTCGAGGTAAATGTAGCGTATCTGGGCACAGGGAAGTATGCCGAAATCTGATTCTCCTCCTTCATTGTTTACAGGTATTCAGCAACCTGGGCGGGGAGTTTACCGAGCAGCCTGCCGATTTCGCCCTTCAGAATCGATCTTGCCAGGATATGGATCATGCCACCGAGGCATATGTGAAACTGAGCGACGATGTTGCTCTTGATATTGGCTGAGCAGTACAAGTGGTGCGCATTTTTGATAATCTCCGCAACTGCTGGAATGAGTCCTTTTTCCTGTCGCTAATGACCACGAGACTCGGGGTGGACAATAAAGGCGGCATTGCCTCGACCAAACACTCGAGAAACCAGACCCAGTCGGTCTTGTTGTCGCCGGCATCATAGCTGCTGATCGCCATGCTTGCAATGAGGATATCGAAGTTGCCTGTGAGGACTGGCCACATTTAAAGATTCCCCGTGTCATTAGTCTTCAACTGGGAGGCATCCAAAGCACGCAACGGTAGCATAAACTGGAAAGCGTCGCTGAGCACACCGTGGGCAATGCTAGCGCGTCTGAGCATGCCTTCACCGGCGCCTGGATTGTTCTTTTGCAAGTTCTCGAGCCAATCTCGCATGCACACGCAGCCTTGCTTCCCGTCTTCTACGAAAGAATCAATGACTTTTCTGCTTGCACGTCATGCTTGGTGCAGATTCACGTTGAAGCCATGGTCAATCTTGGCCTTCCTTTGGATCTTTCCGGAGCGTGCATCTCCTTCGCCCACTTGAAGTACAGATGGCGCAACAGGAGCCAAGAGGATGTCTTGAACGCAACTCGGTGCCCTTTGTCTCTCGCTCTGGCAGTCTACGTGGGGTGATGCTGTGCTCGTCTGCGAGGGTGGTTGTGACTTTCTCGGATCCTCTCATCTGGAACGCCCAAATGTGGAAGGGACACTCCCGATGCTCTGTGCTCTGTGCACTGTACTTTGAGCTACCGCGTGTTATTGACTGGTAGACAAAGCCCAGGTTCTGTCATGCGAAGTAACTTGCCACTTCTCTCAACACCTCTTGCATCGAGTTGGAAACCTCCCCGCGTTGGATTGCATGCCCGACCGTCACGATGCCGTCTCTCACACCTTCCATTGCTGCCGTGCTGCTACAGATGTGTGTGTGACTGAACGTTGTGGAGACTGCTTCATTGCTCCACCTGCATGGTGCACTTCAACACGTCTGTTATTTTCAGCCAAATATGAAGTGACGTTCAAGTTCCCTAATTTAATCAACTGACAGTACTGACTTAGAAGCGTGTAAGAGATGTACTAACCATTTCATCATTCCAAATAAGTTTAGTAGCCAGCCAGTGACACATTTACAGACCCGGTACGAGCCAAGTCGTGGCTATCGACACCACGGTGCCCACGGATGTCGTGCAGCTTTCTTCAGAGCGCTGCGGCCACGCGCTGAAGAATGGGATCCTGCTGTTCATGATGAAAGATTTTGTCTATGTATGTGGTGCCGCTGCTGCTGAAGAAAGACCCGGACTGCGGGTCTTTGCTCGCCGAGAAACAGCGCGCCACCTACCAGGACAGCCAGAACGTGAACACGTGTCTGTGGGCTATCATTGAGATCATGAAGTCTGCGCACAAGAAGGAATCGTCCGAGAAGCTCATGGGGTTATTCTCTGCCGAGATCGAAGAAGGGCTTTCGCACGCGACGCGAGGATTATGACGCGCCTTGCGCCTCGCTCAAGGCCATAAACGTGCGGACGTGCCACGAACTCAAGCTCACTCAGAAGTACCTAGTGACGCACGGAAAGGAGATCTCGTCCTCTCCACGCACGAATGTAAAGATCAGGCTCAAGGACTCCCTACTCTGTGTGAAGGTGAGCCTGTGCATCAACACGAAGGAGTCGACGACACCAGCGAACGGCCCAGCCGACGTGCTTGAAAACCAGCGCGAGGATTGGAGCGCGCGCAGTCGTTCAAGAACTGGGTGGAGCTCCTCATCGTGACATCAATCTACTCTGGCGCGATCCCGCAGCGTCAGATCGTGGGTCTAGATGTCATGCTGGTGTACCTGCATATGTTTGGCTATGAAAGTGAAGATGGCTCGTCGATGCCGATCTTGCTGAGCTTGTTTGCTCAACATGCGTGTGAGCTCCTGGGACGTCCTCCGATCGCTTGCGTACAGTATCTTGGACTAGTACTCAGACGAACACCCGGGTTTCACCTCTGCGAACGAGCTCACACTGCTTCTGAAGCGGTCGATGGCGCTCTGCGTGAGTGCGCGACAGCATGAAAGTGATGCCGGCGGCCTGTTCATGCGTCTGCTGTTTAAGCAGAGCGCCGCGGTCTTCAAGTTCGGCATTGACTTCTCGTCCCAGTCGGAGGGTGCCTTGCCAAGCTCTGTTCACGGTGGCGCTCCTGGCGCTTGTCGCTGTCGTCGGTGGGCGAAATCAACACCGTCTTGTTTTTCATCGTCATTGTCCTCTTGTTTGATATATAATGGGGGTGTGGAACCTCGTTCAGATACTTGTAGTTCGTATTAGCAAATGCGTTCAAACTTTTCTGCGATTGAATTCTCCATCTCTCCAACTTCTTCTCCGCCTCTTTACGTGAAATCTGCACTCCATTAGATAGACGTCTTATGGCGTCCTAATGCATCTTCCGCTGAGAGTAGTAGCGCCGCACTTCTTCACTGCTTCTCCAGTGCGCACCGAACCTTTGTTCCAAACCTCCACTTGCGGGTACCCAGCCAAACGTTTCTCGTACTCCTCCCAAATTTCCACGACAGAAGTGAGCGCGAGAGAGGACGTAGCATCTCAAGCGATGGGCTGGCGAAGTGCAGGGTGAGTCGTGTTTTGTGGCGGCGATGTTAGAACGAAAGCGATTGCAGGTGTGAGTGAGCTAATCTATTTTGCGCTAATTGCTTGTGAAGGTTAAAAAGGTCCTTTATTAGAAGCAGAAAAGCATTGTTTTCTCTGTTTTATGGAGAAAAGAGTGGGACCTGTGTGACCTAGACGCCACAGGTCACGTGGGACTAACTGGCTGTCACAATAGTTATTACTCAAAATATAGGCAATCAACGCCGACCTACATTTCAAGTGGTGGGCGTCGATAATTGGACTATCCAGATTATTTACCGAATTATATGCGCAGCTAAAACAGGATAAAATTTGTCTAATAAGAGTTAAAATTGCTGCGCATTTCAACTCATTCTTGAGTATTCCTATACTTGTTTATACCGGTACCGCATTAGAATAATAGAGATTGAAAAGCTTCCCAACAAGCAACAAGCAAATTGCAAAACCCAGATCAAGCCAACTCAAGTCAAAGCCAAGTCAACCACCATGGACCAGGCGCGCCGCAGCACGGGGCTCTCGGCCACCAAGCTGCATATCCTCGACCGCCCGCTGAGCCGCGGCAAGAACGAGGTGAGCGCCACCACCCACTGGCATCTCTTTGCGCACCTTATAGGCGTATCGTGTGTTTACATGACGCTCTCTGTCCCAACACCCAAACACTCCAAACAGGTGAGTCTGAGCGCGTTCTCGTTCCTCTTCTCCGAGATGGTGCAGTACTTCCAGGGCCGCGTGCAGAACATCTCGGACCTCGAGAGCAGGTAGGCAACACACGCATTATAGCTTTGTAAGTATGCGTGTCTGTGTGTGTATGTAGCTCACATGGGTGCCTATGTATTGCTGTCGTAGACTGGACGACGCGGGCTTTGGCGTCGGCGTGCGCGTCGTGGAGCTCCTGTGCCACCGCGAGAAGTCCGGACGCCGCGAGACGCGTCTCATCGGCATGCTGCAGGTGAGACTCAATCCCATTTGTCATCACAGCTCTTCGTTCTTCACCCGTCTATTATCAACGCTAACACCCACCATATCCACCGCCATATCCTCGCACAGTTTATCGTGTCGACGTGCTGGAAGGCGCTCTTCGGCAAGGCTGCGGACGCGCTCGAGCGGTCCACGGAGAACGAGGACGAGTACATGATCCACGAGCTCGAGCCGCTGACCAACAAGTTCATCTCCGTGCCGCCGGACCTCGGGCAGCTCGACTGCGCCGCGTACATCGCCGGCATCATCCGCGGCGTGCTCACGAGCAGCGGCTTCGCGGCGCAGGTGTCGGCGCACGCCGTGGAGGTGGGCAACGGCCAGCGCGACAAGACCGTGTTCCTCGTCAAGTTCGACGAGAGCGTCATGCGTCGCGAGCGCGTGCTCACATAGGCGAGAGGCATGTCGCTTTAGCGGCAAATGAGCGGTTAAATAGACGGTGTCTCTTATTTGTGCTTGTAGTTATGACGGACGCTCTCCAGCCAAACAAACCTGTCGCTCACATGCGGACGTCGCCATCAGGGCCAGACGCCTGCTGCTGTTGCTGCTGCTGCCCCCACGTGGCGTAGTCGGCGCGCTCGCTCGCCTTGTACTCCTCTACCATGCTCTGCACCACCTCGCGCGCGCTGTCGAACTCGTCCAGCGAGTCCGCGAACATCGGTTGCTTCTTGTAGTTGTCGATGAACGCGTTGTGCTTCTTTAAGCGGTCGTACTGCACCAGCGAGCGTTGGAAGAGCTGTTTAACAACATACAAGCATCAGCATAAGATTCACCACAACCATCTTCACAATAGAGCCACTCAGTCGTATTGGTACGTACACTGCCGATGCTGGTGTGGTTGGCGAGCATGAGGCCGTTGACCTTGTGCGCCGTCTCGACGTAAGGTGACTTGCGCGAGAGCGCGACCTGGATGGACGCCGGCCCCCAGGGAATAAAGCGCGCGAGCTTGCGTTCGCGGATGCGCTGCAGCGACTTGTGCACCTGCGACGGGTCCACGTCGCCCTGGATGATGTTGAGGATCGAGATGTAGCAGCCTTTCTTCGTGGACGTCGAGACCATGATGTTCTTTGGTTGCAGCAGGCGGCGCATGACGTCCAGCACCGTGGTCTTGCGCACCGCCGAGACCTGCGCGTCGATCGTCAGCGGCGTGTAGCCCGTCATGAGAAAGTGGCAGCGCGGAGTCGGGATCAGCGACGCCACGAGCCCGATCAGGTCGTTGTTCATGTACCCCGGGTACCGCAGCGTCGTGGTGGACGCCGCCATGACGGTCGACACGAGCGAGTTGAGCTGCGCGACAGTCGGGTTCTCGATGCGCAGGCGATCCATCGCGATGCGGTTCAGCGCCGTGTTGTCCAGCACCACCACGCAGTCAGCGTTGAGCACGAGCCGCTTGAGCGTCAGGATCGAGTTGTACGGCTGCACGACGACGTCACTCTGGAGATCCGTCTGGTTCGGGAACACCGAGTACGTCTGGATGAGCTTCTTGGGGAAGTGGTCATTCAGGTTCTCGAGCAGGTACGAGCCCATGCCGGAGCCTGTGCCACCGGCGATCGAGTGGCAGAGCACAAAGCCCTCGAGGCTGTCCGAGCCGTCGGCTTCGCGGTCGATCATCTCCATGAGCAGGTCGTGGTGCTGCTCGCCCTGGTGGTACCCGGACGCCCAGTTGTTGCCGGCGCCGCCGCCGTCCTTGGACGTGAAGAAGTTCTCCGGGTTGTACAGGTTGCGGTAGCCTGAGTTGAGGATCGAGTTGATCACGCGCGGCTCGAGGTCCATGAGCAGCGCGCGCGGGATGTAGTGCTCGTCGTCCGCCTGGTAGAAGAACACGTCCTTGCGGTCGTGGCCCTGCGTCGCGTAGTCGTGCACGATGCCGTCCGCCGAGATGCCGTGCTCGGCGCAGAGCTGCTTCCAGAACTCGGCACCCACCTGGTTGCCGCACTGACCCACCTGCAGCGTGATGATCTCGCGCGGCATGCTGGCTTGCTTCTGTCTTGCTGTCCTGCGTTTGCTTCGCTTTTTCGCTTTGGTTTGGCTCTGCACTTTTGCCTTTGGAGATGGAATGGAAAAGCCCGCCAAAACAATCCACTAAGTACGAAAGCGAACTTTCCGAAGTGTTGGATATGCACCACAGATAAAGATATGTCAAGAGCGACTCTTCAATCTCAAAGATATCGTACCGTGCAAGAATTGTTACAGGCGTACTTTGAACCCATTTTTCCGCCTCTTCAAGCGAACAGCTCACTTGGGAATTTGCGGTGCAGAAGAACAAGCAGAGTCACCCAGCCATATTCAACAAAGAAGCAAACATGCTCGCACACACCAACACCACGCCAGCAGCCTGGGTCAGCGAAGCAGAATACTCGGACGGAACGGAGAAGCGCGCAGCGGAGCTCGTGCTCGGCTACAAGTGCGATCTCGAGGATGTTGCTGTGGTGGTGGATGCCTCCGACATCGCCGCGCTCAAAGAGTGCATCGAGATGACGAGAGCGCGACGACGTTTACAAAGTAGAGTTGGCGCGCGAGCCCCGATGAAGCCGTCGGCAGAAGAGATCGCGGAAATGCAGATGGCCGTCCGGACTCCTAAGAGTTCCTGCAGTGCGTATACTTCCAAAGAAATCTAGTTCGCAGTTTGATCATTCTCATCTCCTTGTTAGCAAGGAAGTAGTTTTTTGTTCACGGTCATTCTTCTGCTTATTGGTTGCTCGAATACTATGCTGCTTCTGCCACAAGACAGCACTTAGCTGTAAGTGTGGCATCTCACCCTGCCCTTCATCGAGATTCGTGTTCGTGAAACATCTTCACTCCCACAGCCAAGTTACGAACGCCATTGATACTAATTGTGTTCGTAACTTGGCTGTGGGAGTGTCTTTTTTCAGCTCACCCAACAACTCAACCGACGTCAACTGTCGGATGTTGCCTCCCACCAAATTCCATGCTCATTCGTGAATTCGCCACCTGCTCCGCTCACGTCCGTCTTGCTCTTCACAAAAGCCTCAACGCCCAACCTTCATCAGTCCCCCATCGGTCGCCATCTCAGGAGCGCCATGTACTCGGATCAGCAACAGACCTCCGCCAGCAGCGCCAGCGAGAGCTACGGCCGCAACAACTACGAAACCAGCCCGGAGAAGCCCAGCAGCGGACACGACAACAGCTACTACCACCCGGTATCCCCCACGAAGAAGGAGCTGAAGGCTCCGTTGCTCGACAACGGCGCTGGAGGTCACCAGCTTCCTCAAAAGTACCTGCCACCAGGTCGCAGTGGCGGTGGTAGTGGCGGCAATGACGGAGGAAGTCGCGTCATCGCCTTCATCAGCACCGTCGCGAAGCTGAGCGTGTTCCACTTCTTCAACGCCGTGCTGAGCATCGTCGGGTTCCTGCTGATCACGGGCGGCGTGGACATCTGCATCGCGCTCATCCCGCTCTGCTGCCTCGGCATTTTGCTCTTCCCGTTCGTGTTCTTCATCGTGGGCGTCTGCGCCAAGCTCGACGTGAAGCTCTACAACTTCATCTCGCCGCCCAGCGAGCACGTGTACGTGGATCTCCCGCAGGACGACCACCCGATGTTCAGCGACGAGGGAGACGCGCTGCTGTCGCCCAAGGTGTTCTCGTTCTCGCCGCAGTCCATCGCCGCGGCCGTGTACTTCTGCACGATCAAGTTTGTCGTCGGCGTGCTGAGCGGCGTCGTCGTGGCCGTGAACATCTGGCTGCTGTTGGCGCCAGTCGTGCAGCTGACGAGCAAGGACACCGCCGTCTACGCGTTTGAGATCGGAGGTGAGAGCGTCGACGCGCGCCGGAATCCGCTGGTGTTCACGCTCGTCTGGACTTCTGTGCTGCTGCTGAACGTCGCGCTCATGCACCTCTTCGCCAAGCTGTCGAGGGCGTCGACGCGCTTCTTCTGCTGCGAGAAGCTCTCGACCTACCGCTACGTGAGCGCGGCGTAGACGACAGCGACGAATTACCCTCTCGCCCCTTTGTTTTCCTGTAATGTTTCAGATGTATTGTGATTTGCCTTCATATTTATTCCGCTTTGTTCGGGTCCGCCTTGTATAGTTGATGTGTGAAATGGCTACGAGCTGCTGCCTTGTGGTGGTCGAGAGAGAGAGCCCATGGCTGATGATGACCTGGTGGCGTTGCAATTTGCTGTCAGTCCTCTTACATATTATCAATCCAAATCAGCTGTGGGCTTTCTCAGCGGCACAGTGGGACTGTGTTCTCACATTCTAGGTGCGGCTTTTTGACACGTTCCCAACCTCCACCTCCAGTCAACATGGGTTGAGAACCCCGTCGATCCTGACCGTCGCTCGTTCTTGAACCTGCACTGTAGCCCGCAAGCCCTCCACGTGCTCCAGCCAGTTTCCGCCTTCGCACCGCTATCTCAGGAGCTCAGCACCTTCGAACGCCCGACAAGGAAGCCCCGCAGCTCTCCACCACCACCGCAGAAAAGTTCGATGCACAAGAATGAGCAGCAGAAGTACAGCTACACCAGCTACGACGAAGGCAGCAGGGAGCGTCCTGGTGGGTACAGCGGTAGCAGCAGCTACTACCATCCGACGCCCCCAACCAAAGAGGAGCTGAACGCTCCGTTGCTTGACAAAGGCACTGGAGGTCACGAGCTTCCTCAAAAGTACCTGCCCCCAGATCGCAGTGATGGTGGTGGCGGCGGTGATAATAATGTCGGCAGGCGCGTCTGCGCTTTCATTGGCACACTCGGGAAGCTCAGCGTCTTCCACTTCTGCAACGCAATCCTGAGTATCGTCGGGTGCCTGCTGATCCATGGCAGCGCGGACATCTCCATCGCGCTCCTCCCGCTCTGCTGCCTCGGCCTCCTGATCTACCCGCTGGTGTTCTACTTCGCTGACATATTCGCCAAGCTCGACGTGAAGCTCTACAACTCCATCTCGCCATCCAGCGAGCGCGTGTACGTGGCGGATCTTGAGCAGGACGACAACACGTTCGCGTTCTCTTGGAAGTCCGTCGCGGCGGCAGTGTATCTCTGCACCATCAAGGTCGCCGTGGGGGTGCTCAGCGGCTTCGTCACGATAGTGAACATCGTGTTGCTGGCCGGGGTGATTGTGGCGTTGATGAACGCCAACAGTCACGACAACCAGCGCTACTACGACGCGCTCCAGATCGGCAGTCTCCGCATCGACGCGAGTCAGAGTATGCTGGTGCCCGTGCTCATCACCGTGGGGGCGTTTCTGGTGAACATCGTGCTGATCCACGTCTTCGCCAAGTTGTCGCGCGCCGCCACAAAGTTCTTCTGTTGCGAGAAGCTCTCGATCTACCGCTACGTGAACGAGGCATAGAGTGAGAGAGAGA
>JAADVK010000139.1:0-44776 GCA_023334975.1 Globisporangium sylvaticum
AAGCTCATTTCAATTCAGTTGCAATTTTACCACCAAGCTCTCAAGTCTTCCTCCTTCCCTCCAAGTCGGGAACGCTTCCTCAAGACGCACAAGCGTGCAAGCCGTGTTTGAGGGACTGTTGTGAACAGCGCCCTCTTACATTAACCCACTGGCTTCTTGTCTCCGCGCTTGATTTTACGAGCTTGGTTTTGCGCTCGCCTCTGCATTCATTTCAACACATGAATCCTGTTCATACGGACAGATTTTACGAGAAGGAATGACGATTTTCTTCATGATCAACGAGAGTTAGAATGGAAGCGAAGCATCTGCAATGACCTCCATTTACAGCATTCATGACCTAAACAATTAGATTGATTGAGATTGTTTTGCTTCCACAGCACAAAATTTTCTATCAAAACAATTGGTCCGTTCTCGCGTGTCCGGCGCAATAGAGGTCTTTAGCAAAGCGTACACGAAACTGGACGCACCAAGAATGCAATCAGACGACCGTCTTCGTATAACACTAGTGTACAAGACTGCATTGTGCTTTAGCAAGTCGTGCACACAAACCAAAAGACCCCAACGCACGCACAAGCAAACATGGAGGAGGGCGAGAACGGCGATGGACCGAACGCACAAGAGCAGATAAAAAGGGGCAGATTCCAAGACGAAGAGAATATTGCTCTCCTACAAGAGGTCTGCCGTGTTCGCCCGTTTGGTGAAGCAAGAGGAGCCGTAGGAGCGGCATGAGAAAAGGTGGTACGCGGCTTCAACTACTTTCCGGGCAGCTCATTTACGGTGCCTGCGTGGACAGAGCGATTGGCAACGCTCTTGGAGTGGTGCGATCAGTTTTACCACGACTGCAGAACTGCTAGCGGCACCTCAGAAGCGCACCTCGAAAATCTCGGCCTTTGTGAGGAGATCAAGGGTTTGCAGGGAGAAGCCGCACTCGTGCGGCAAGCGCAACAGAAAAGCACGAGCGTCGACGCAGAGACCCTCAATAATGCGGGGGCGATCGAGATGCAAAAAGCTGAAAAAGTGAGGGATAAACGAGCGATTGGCATTGATAGTTACTGTTACATAAAGAGGTTCTGACATCCGCGGCATTTATAATTGTAGAGTTGGCGCCTTTCCGAGACTGGCACAAACAAAACAGAAGTGAACACAGATAGCGACACACATTTGGTAAGACGGAAATGTGGTCTCCGCAGATCTGCGGCAATCTGTGGCACCACCATCAATTTTCAACTCATCCAAATAGCAACTGTGTCTTAACCACTTTTGGACAACTTTTAAAATATATTTTGCCATCCCCGCAGCTAACCCCTACTCTCACACACAATGGCGTCCTGAGCACGCGTGCAGCACTCATCATCCAGCAGTGTGCACATAGCTTGGATGAAGCCGGATGGGTTCAAGGAGCGGACTCTCAACCATTTGCGTCCCGAACACACTCTCGACGAAATTTGACGTTCTCCAGCTATACAGTGGCGCCACTCCAATGTTGGCAAAGACGCACCAACGACTAGAATCGATCGCTTGCAGGTAGAGCCTCACTTCGTTTCCCAGCTCCATCTCCAGCAGCGACCGACGCAAGCTGCATTCCCCTCTTGTCTTGCTGCCTCGCCATGTTTTCTCCGGCGGTGTGAGTGTCCCGAACTGGTGAGCGACGTTTCGTGCAGCGCGCAGTACTTCAGGTTGAGGCTGAAATCGTCTGCTACCGAAAGCAACGACATGCATCGGTCGCAGAACATCGGGATGCCGGACAGATCGTATCCAGCTTCCACGATCTGCTAGAAGAACCACGCATACCTCTCACCGTTTTCTGCAGGAACCAGCGCAAACGCTATAGTGATGGTCTTTATGTTCGCGTTCCAGCCATCTAAGTGCATCTGCACTCCGGAGTAGAGCAGAAACTTGCTATGACTGCAATCGATGCCGAGCACGCGTTGTCTTGCCGGGTTGGAATCGGCAAAAACCTTCATAATCACGTTCGCTCTCTTGAATCACGACCTTCGTCTCTTCCACCTTTGCGACGCTGCCAGGGTTCAAGTTCGAGAACACTGCGAGAAACGATGGGAGCTTTCCAACTGACACGTTTTGAGCGCCTGCATTCTGCTGGCTCACAATTTCACGTACTCGAAAGCCAATGCGCTTGACGATAGACGCGCCGTCTCGCTCTTGGACTTGAGAAACGAGAGCGCTGGCATACACCGGTACTGACACGGACGGCGCTTGAAGTGTTGGAAGCTGGCAATTATAGCGCTTGGTTGGCCTTGCAGTCGACACGTGGTTCGTGTACTGAAGCTCCACACTGAACACGCACCACTTCCGTAGGTTTTATTTGCGCGGCGCCGGCGGTAGACTCGAACGTAGAAGCTGCACCCAGGTGATGCGCATACGATCCGGCGGTCCATGCTACTGCTTCGAGCAACACACATTGCCTCGCCTTCGTGGGGCGAACAGTCTTGGACGGCGTATAGAGCATCTGTACCGCTGTCGAGCGTCTGATCAACGAACACAGCAGATTCGAGCGTGTCTGCTGGCTCAAATAGCTCATCTTCGGGCGACGGCGATCCATGACTCCTCAACAACAAAATTGCAAATTTCGAACTGGTCGTTGTTTCTTGCGTGGCCAACAGCAGCAGGCAAGCGGATTGATTTCGCAAATAGGTCCAACCCGGATGGTGAATGTGTGGCTGGGGTGCGTCGTTTGTGCATACTCATTAAGCCAGGATGATTGAGATTTTAACGACTTCTGTCAACAAGTACGCCTCTTGAATCACGCAACTGGTCCATGCATTAGGGAGTTTAAGTGCCACTTTGTACCCTGTACTTGGCACTTTGCAGCAATCTTTGCACTTCCAAACAACGCGATCGTTTTTGCAAGGTTGCGCAAAAGTGTCGTGGATGGAACTGCAAAATGCCGTTGCATGGTTAGTACTTTTTCTCGATTTGCTGCGTGCATTTTCGAAATTGCAGCAAAGTGAGCTTTGTAATTTCGCACACCCTAACTGTCGTGTTTTGGCACCAGTTTCTGATCCATTACGCTTCGGACATTTCCTCACACAAAAGTAAACCCCCATGGTTTTCAGGAGCGTTATTTGAAGAACCACGAACCGTACTTTGTGGTTCTGTCAATGTCAACTGTGGTTCTGACTTTGTCAAGTCAGTCGCAGTTGTCGCTCAATTGTGCCACGGTTGCCGTGCAGCAAATCACGCGCGACATCGATGGAAGATCATTTTGAGCAATATGACACCAAATCAGGCGGAGTGCTGAAGGTGTCAATACTCCACATTCATTTACAGCTTGCAGCACACCACAAACTTGCCTGCTAGTGCTACATTGGGCTGCTTTTATTCATCCTAATAAGTGTAGCAGAGCCCAGGTGCGTTCGTCTATTGATTCGCTCGTTTACGGAAATGTCCCGACAAGCACTCGCTCGCAAACCCACGAAGGTTGCAGCGATTACTGTGGTTGTCTCACATGTCAGCCCGTTAAATCAGACGCGGCGGTGCAATTACGCAGATCGCTCGATCGTTGTGAATGACGCCCCGCATCAACACGAAGGAAGTCTGGTTTGCGTGCGCGAAGATGGTTCTTCCAACAAGCAAGCGCTTGCATGCGGTCTTGTGAAGCGGCTAAACGGACGACAAACTGGTTGGCACACGAAAAGTGAATGATTTCCTAAGAACAGTGGCTCAGCTTTTTGGCTCGTGGATGAACAGACGCCACCGCGACTGCAAAATGGCCATCGCTGCCGAGCATCCTAACGGTGACCTTCGGATCCACGTGTAAACGTGAGAAGCGAGGCGGTTATCGGGGAAACGGGTTTGTGAAGTGAACGTCAGCCAACCACAATAATCGCTAGCAACTTCGTGGGTTTGTGGGCGGTGCTTTTATCGGGACATTTCCGTTCCTCAGGCTCTGAGAAAAAGCTAACCTAGAGATAGAAGCAGACTCAATATTTGTAGCACCAAGCAGCACCACGCTGCAAATGTATGTGAATTATGTTGACACCTCAGCCGCCAGATGGTGTGGTCAAATGGTCGGCTCCGTCGCTTGCGCGTGAATCCCATTTTCCAAGCCACAATGTGTCGTCCATCTACGGTACTTTTGCGGTCGAAGTTGCGCTAGGAACTTTTCGCGGCAAAAACAAGTCGCGCTAGCCGATGTATCTTTCATTCCTCCCCAGTAAATTACTCCAAGCCCCGTCGAAAACGATACCGATTTCAAAAGGCTGTGGACTTTCTCTTGAACAACCCTGCGCTTTTCTATTACCTCCCACAATTTGTGCGTTTTTCGGAGCCTCTTGAAAACTTATAACGACACGCCCAAGTTCGCGCATTTTCATACAAACCCAAGTCAATAGAGGCTTTTTGGGGTGTGTCGTTTTTCGTGCATGGAGGCTAGGGTTGCGCTAACGTGAAAATGGCTTTTTCGAGCGCTGAAATTTAGGTTTCGACCGCTACGTCCACTTTTTGTGGAGAAAAACGGAGATTTGCTCACGCGTAATCCTGCGCGTGTTACTTCAGAGCCTCTCTCGCTCGCTCGCTCGCTCTCTATCTGTCTATGTTTGCCGCCGCGTTCTCTTTCTCCGCATGCAGAGACACAAGCCGATCGATCGCCGCGACGAGAAGCGAAGCGAAAGGAATACAAGACGACGAGAGAACGCCTTCCTCTGTCTGGTGAGAACGCGAGTATTTCTACACCCGCCTCCTGTATATATAGACGACGCGCGCGCTCTCCCTCTCTCGCTCCCTCCCGATCTCCTTCGAGCCAGCCAGCAAGCAGTCGCCCGCCCGCCGTTCTTCTTATTACGCGAGAGAGAGCGAGAACGAGCGACGTCCGGTGCGCGTGGTCTTGTCTTCCTAATTGACCGATCGCCCGGCAGCGCAGACACAGACTCGCAGAGACAACTATAGAGGGAGAGAGACCGACACCGGCAGCAGACCAGTCGCCAGCGATGAAGGTGGTGGAGTTCGCAGTGCCGTCGCCCTCGGACGCCTCGGACAGCAACTACCATCTCGGCATCGAGATCGACGGCTCGGCAAGCGGCGGTAATGGCAGCGGCCAGCCGCAGCCGCTGTCGTCGCAGCAGAGCATGCAGGCGCAGCCGCCGACCAGCTCGCAGAAAGGCATGCGCCGCATGAACACGTTCACCGGTGGCGTCCCCGAGGAAGAGCAGCGCAACATCATCTCGCTGCGGTACCGCGCCGACAGCATGGCGGACTCGATCGCGTCCGAGAACCAGGAGAGTGCGGAAGCGAAAGTGTGGAACGTCTTTGAGCGCGTGTTCTGCTTCCTGAAGGGGATGACGATCTACCAGACGCGCCGCCGGCTCAAGTTCACGATCGTGACGCAGTCCGTGATCAACACGTTCCGTATTTTCCCGATCATCCTGGGTCTGTCGTACCAGGCGACGTTGCCTGTGCTTATTCTGGTGCGTTTGTGTTTTTCTATATGCACTATCGTCGTGTTGTGTTCGTACTGATGTGCTCACTGTGTTGTGTGTAAACTGCTGTGTTATTTGTTTGTAGTACATCACGCTGATTCTCGGGTGGCACGGCACCAAGTTCCTCGTGCCACGGTTCCTGTTGCTCTACAAGATCGGCATGCAGCTGAGCTTACTTGTGGATGTGATCTGGTACTCGAAAGGCTACAACGGCAAGCTCAACAGTGTGAGCAGCGGTACCGCCGTGCTCATGCAGGGTTTCTTCTCGATTCTGCTGACGCTGCTCAACCTGGCGGGTTTGCTCTACGGATGGAAGCTGCGGCGTATCGTGAAGGCTGTGCAGCACCAGCGCGAGTGGGACCGCGCCGCGCTTGCGACGATGATGCCGCCGTCCCCTGCTACGCGCAACGGCTCGATGAACCACTTGCGCCAGACGCTCAGCGTGAACCCGATCGCGGATGTGCCTGAAGCTGAACGCGCTGCGACGAGACGAATGATTGTGATCGGCCCTGGAGAAGGACTGGTCGCGGGCCGACGCAAGAGCCTTGGTCCGGGAAGTGCGTCGTCATCCACGGAAAACGCAGAAGAGCCACCGACAGTCTTCTGCGGCAACTTGATCCGCACGAGCAAGTACACGTTCTACAACTTTCCGTTCGTGTTCCTCAAGATGCAGTTCAGTCGTCTCGCGAACTTCTACACGACGATCGTGGTCGCGCTCTGTTTCTTCAGCTTCTCGCCAGTGAGTCCCGTCGCGAGTCTGACGCCGCTGCTGATCGTGTTTGCGACCTCGGCGCTGAAAGACGTGTCGGAAGATATGCGCCGACAGAAAGCGGACACGCAGGTGAACACGAAGCCAGCGCATATCGTGCGACGCGATGCGAGTGGAACGATCAAGCACATGGATGCGATGTGGCAAGATATCGAGGTTGGCGACATGCTGATTCTGAAAGACGGTGACGAAGTGCCAGCGGACTGTGTTCTGCTGGCGACCAACCGTCCGGATGGCCGCTGCTATGTTGAGACTGCGAACTTGGATGGTGAGACGAACCTCAAGATCCGAAGCGTGGCGAAGCCTACCAAGCACTTTCTGACTGCGGATGACATCCTGGACAAATACAAGCTCCATGTCGAGTGCGACGCGCCGAACAAAGACCTGTTCTACTTCGACGGTGTGCTGAAGCTGATCAACATCAACGCGCAGACTGAGAACGCCGACGGTTCGACAGAGACAGCGAGCCTTGTGGACGACACGAGTCTCACCATGGACAACTTGATTCTGCGAGGAAGTGAAAGCCGCAACGCGGAGTGGACGATCGCGTTTGTGATTTACACTGGCAGAGAGACGAAGATCGCCATGAACTCGTCAGAAGTGCCGCTCAAGCGAAGCTTCGTTGAAAAGACGCTGGACACGATGTTTGTGCTGGTGCTGGTCTTGCTCTTTGGTATCTCTGTGGCGTGTACGCTCGGCAACAACGATTGGGGCTGGGATCTGGACGACACGAACGCTCCGTGGTACATTGGCAAATCGACCGAGAACGGGTACATTTTCCTGAGTTACGTGATCCTGTTCAACAACCTGATCCCGCTGTCGATGTACGTGACGATGGAAGGTGTGCGATTCGTGCACGCAAGGTACATTGAGAACGATCTGGAAATGTACGACCCGCACACGGACACTCCGGCGCAGGTTCGCAACAGTAACATCAACGAGGACCTCGGTCAGATCCAGTACATTTTCTCGGACAAGACAGGCACGTTGACGCGCAATGAGATGGTGTTTGCCAAGTGCACGATCGCGGGGCTTCGCTACAACGACGTTGAGATGGATTCGGGGAAAACCACTCGTCCCGGCACTCGGTTCAACGACTCTCGACTGATCGGTCGCTGGAATGCGAACCACTCGACGAAGAAGGAGATCACGGATTTCTTGCTCTTGCTGACGATTTGCAACACTGTGATTCCAGAGTACGAGTCTCCTCAGTCGCCCGATGACAACAGCGGTCTTTCGAGACCTCTTGGGAAGATCAAGTACAACGCTGCGTCTCCTGATGAGCAGGCGCTGGTGCTTGCTGCCAGTGACCTCGGCTTCGTGCTGACGGGTCGTGACGGTCCGATCTGTGAGACGATGATCCAGGGTGTGCCAATGTCTTTCGAGATCTTGAATGTGCTCGAGTTCAACAGCGACCGCAAGCGCATGTCGATCATCTTCCGCCACCCAGACGGGAGCATCATCTTGTACTGCAAAGGCGCCGATGATGTGCTTTTCGATCTGCTGTCGAAGTCCCAGCCTCAGGGTGTTGCCCACGTGACGCGAGGTCACTTGCAAGAGTATGCGTCCGAGGGACTGCGCACATTGACGACTGCGATGCGCCGTCTGTCAACCGAGGAGTACGAGCAGTGGAACGCCCTGTATCGCCAGGCCGAGCTTTCGCTCGACAACCGCGCGGCGAAGATCGCAAAGATCGCTGCTGTGATTGAAGTGGAACTGACGCTCTTGGGGGCGACGGCGATTGAAGACCGACTGCAAGAAGGCGTGGAGGAGTGTATCACGTCGCTTCGCAAGGCGGGGATCAACTTTTGGGTGCTGACCGGCGACAAGAAGGAGACTGCGCTCAGCATTGGCATGTCGTCGCATGTCATTGACGACAACATGGATGTGATCGTGCTGGGTCAGCGAGACAAGGCGTCACTTCGCGCCAAGCTGGAAGAGCTCTACGTCGACTTGGTCGATGACAAGTGGGGCTCTGACGAGCACTCGTCCGCTGTAAGCGTGCTGTACGAGGCGTTCAAGCGTGTGTTCATGATGGGCTGGGATTTCGCGAAGACGATGATCTTTGGCCGTGACGAGCAAGCCGAAGCCCGCAAGAAGCGCAGACGCCAGCCGCGTCGAGAGCACGAGGAAGTCGACAACACGCCGTCCAACAGCCAGGTCCAGTTCGACGAAGTGTACCCTGCGTTGAACTCTGACAATGGGTCTGATACTGGTATGGAGTATGGCCACGGCGACCGCCAGTTTGAGCCGAAGAGCGATCTGCAGAACGTGAGCGAGGAGTTTGTGGACGAAGAGCTGGAGTTCGCGATGGTCATCGACGGGAAGACACTGGCGCTGCTGCTCGAAGACGACATCAAGTACCTGTTCCTGTCTGTGGCGACGCAGTGCAAGTCTGTGATCTGCTGCCGCTGCTCGCCAGCGCAGAAGGCGTCGGTCGTGAAGCTTGTGACGGAGCCGACGTTGATGTTTTCTCCGGGCAACATCACGCTGGCGATTGGCGACGGCGCGAACGATGTGCCGATGATCCAGGCGGCGAATGTCGGCGTGGGCATCAGCGGCAAAGAAGGGCGTCAAGCCGTGCTCTCGAGCGACTACTCGTTTGCGGAGTTCCGGTTCCTGAAGCGTCTGCTCTTGGTGCACGGCAACTACAGCTACAAGCGCATCTCGAAGCTGATCCTGTTCTCGTTCATGAAGAACGTGGCGCTGTCGCTCTCGAACTTCTTCTTGGCGGTGCAGACGATGTACAGCGGTCTGCTGATGTACTTTGGCATCTGCTTCACGCTCTACAACGCGCTGTTCACGACCATTCCGATCGTGTTCATCGCCATGTACAACCAGGACGTGTCGCCCGCAGTGCTCATGCAGTACCCGACACTGTACGTGAACGGGTTGAAGAACCGCTCGTTCAACTGGGTCACGTTCTTCGGCTGGTGTGGGCTCGGCATGTGGCACGCGTACGTGATCTACGCGGTGCCGTTCTTCTCGAATGGGTTCATCGTGTGGTACTTTGCCAAGGACACGAACAACGAGTACATGTTTGGGTCGCGCGACCTGGGTCTCTGGGCGGACGGCGTCGCCGCGTACACGTACTTGATCACTGCGTCGACCGTGCAGGTGGCGCTGATGACGAGCAACTGGACGCGCGCGAACATCCTGTCGACGATCGGCACGCTCATCTTCTACTACCTCTTCATGGCGTTCTTCTGCAATTTGTACGGCTGGACGCACAAGGAGTTTTACGAGACGGAGAACGGCTACGGCGTGCTGGGCGAGCTCTTCTCGACCGCGTGGTTCTGGTTTGGCCTCATGATCGCGGTGATCGCGGCCGTGCTGCCGAACTTCATCGCGAAGGCGGGTCGCGTGCTCTTTTACCCGGAGCCGTCGCACCTGATGCGCGAGTGGAACCGCCTGGCCAAGGGCGAGGATGCGGCGGTGGTGCTGGACTCGCCTCGGCTCGTGCGCCGCAACACGGGCTTTGCGTTCTCGCACTTCCCGGGCGAGAGCGACATGGCGATGTCGACGTACCGCACGAGCACCAACAATTTGTCGCAGCGTCAGGCGCCATTCGGCTCGTCGTTCGCTACGCAGCAGCAGCGGTCGCCGTCCTCATCCTCGACTGCTGACGAATCCATGCCGTCCACCAAGCACTCGTCCACGCCCACGCAGCGAGCGAGGTAAATACGCTCTGGAAGCAAAGGCTCGAGAGAGAGATCCTTTTCGGCTTCGGCTGTGAGTGGGTGTTGCTTTGCTTGGAAGTGACCCATACCTTCTTCATTCCCCCCTTATATACTAGTATTAACTGAATCAATAGGAGTGTTTCATGACTACTCAACTCTCACTGCCACGCTCTCGTGTCTTCCTGCTATTGTTCAGTTCTGTCACGAATGTCTCCACTTAGTAGATGCTGAGCTGCGAGACCAGGTACGTCTCGCTGAGCCCCGACGGCGCTGCCTGGTCGCTGTCGGCGTCCTTGCAGAAGATCTCTTCGATGCTGATCCCCTCCGAGAGCTGCGAGTCGATCGCCAGTTGGTCCACGTACTCCTTGTTGTCGCTGATGGCTGCACCGCGCGAGCAAAAGAGACAGCCGAGTTAACAGGGTATTCGAGTATCCCAAGCAAGCCAAGCATCACTAGTCAAGAACGTACCATACGAGGCGCAGCCGACGATCCACTGCGCGTCGCTGTACTGCTCGGCAGCAGAGATAGATCGTCTGTTGCGTCTCCGCGGCGAAGATCCCAAGCCAGCGCCAGCGCCTCCACCCAGCAGCGCCTCACGCTTCTCCAGCACCTGGCGAAACTTCTCACGGAGAGCGCTCTTCACACGCGGGTCCGCCGCTTTCTCGCGCAAGATGGGAGTGGGGATCGCGTCAAAGTAGTTGGGGATGCCCTTCGCGGCGCGGGACTTTTGCATCAGCCGCGTGAGCATCGGACAGAAACTCTGCAGCACCGAGGGAAAATACTCGAAGAGCACGATCTTCACGAGCACGATGAGGCAGAACGCGACGAAGAAGCCGAAGAGCACGACGACCTGCGGCCGCGTGATGCGCGACCAGATCTCCCCGCGGACAGCGTCAAAAGTCGGGATGTCCTCGCCGATCTCGCTCGTGTCGGTCGTGAGCTCGCTCGCTCGCAATATCCCCAGGCTGTTGTGTGTCAATCAAGCAGATACCATGATCAGTGGCACGAATTCAAAAACCATGGGAGTGGTACGACAAGTGGCGGCGTTTCGTACCGATTGGAAGATGAGTTCGTTCGAGAACATCCAAATCGCGACCACCGAGTGGAGCAACACCGCGTACGGCAGCAGCGACCCCGCCGCGCTCGCCACTTTGCTGTCGTACAATGGCGGTGACCGAACAATGCGGAGGAACGCTAAGGTGTCAGCGCCACAATGAAGAAGCAAAGTCAGGTGTCAGTCACTTATGTCAGCTGGCCTCATCAAGTAAGTACAAACGAGTGGGGGAAACTGGTGCGTACTGAATTTGTCGGCCCAGTACGTCATGAGCATCGCGAAGAAGCCCACGAGGTGCAGCAGCGGCATGCCAGCGGAGAACTGTTAGGCGGAGAGCCAACCATTTACACACACAGTGAGATCAGCAATTCTGCCTCGACGCGCAAGTTCAAGCAGCACTGACGGCAACACAAGAACTCACCAGGTAGATGATGAAAATGGACTTGAGCGTCTGCGCGTAGCGCGCCGCCAGGTCGAACTTGGGGCCGCGGTAGAGCGCGTCCAGGACACGCTGCGTGTCCTGCCTCGTGCGCGCAAAGTTGAACGAGAAACCGCGGTCGTAGAACCGCTGCGCCTCGAGCGCCAAGTAGTTGACCACCACGTACACGTGCGGACTGAACGTATTGATGATCATCGTGAGCATGAGCGCCACGCCGGCGTCGTTGTACCACGCCGGCGTGAAGTCGCTGTACTTGCCGTTGAGGGTCGGCAGCGAGCTGAGCTCCAAGTCGGCGTGGTCGAGAAAGTAGCCGAGGTTCGCGTTGATCACGACCATGAGCACCGCCGTGTTGCAGAACTGCGCGAGGAAGGCCTTAGTGACCCGCGAGACCACTTGGCTCGGCTCGGTGTGGTGCTTCTCCACGCCCACGAGCACGTTGAGGATCTTGGCGAGCAGCACGTTGATGAACACGACCATGAGCACCGAGAGGAACGAGAGGAACTGCGTCGTCACGTACGACGTGGCCCAGGTCTTGCAGTAGAACGCTTCTGTTGGTGGTGCTTCACCTGAGCCTGAGTCAGAGGAGGAGGGGATGAGGAACGACTCCTTGGTCGTGGAGTGGAAGGACTTGGTCGCCAGCACCGTCTTGCAGTAGCACTCGACGAGCGCCTTGTACGGCACGAGCCCGGTCTTCTTCTCGAGCTCGTCCTGGATCACGTCCTCTTTCGTGACCCCCGCGGGGCAGCTCGTGGGTCGTCCGAATTCGCGCTCGAGCTTGGTCTTTTGCAGCTTGGCGAGGAAGATCAGGATGAAGCTCATGAACAGCACCGCGAGCGTGATCAGTGCGACAACCTGTCTACATGGAAAAGACATTTACCAACAAACAACACACACAGTGGACAACATGATCAGTACCCTAACCAAGAGGAAGGTGTCTACCACAGGTAGACACTCTCTTCTATCCGCCTTATACCTACCAGTTGGCGAAGCAAGCGGCTCCAGTAGGGGTAGTGGAGGTTCTCCCAGACAATGTCGGTCGGGTCTGGCGCGAGCCGGAAGCGCAGCCGCTTGTCCCGCAGGTGCTTGTAGCGCGGCTGGAAGAGCCGGTAGATGAAGCCCAGGTCCGGGTACTCGGCGAGGCACCGATGGAAACCTTCCTCTTCTTCAAACGTGATGAACGCCGTTACCGCCTGGATCGACGCGCGCTTCTTGTGTTGGGCGTTCCAGCGGTCGAGCCGCGCGTTGTGGCGCATGAGCTTGTTCTCCAGGCGCTTGATGCGCTTCTCGTGGCGTCTGTGGCGCTTCTCAAACACTTTTTGCGAGAGCCGCCCGTAAAGCACGCGCAGCTTCTCGTACCGCTGCAGCGCGACGTCGAGGCGGCGGACGACCACGCCCCGGTTGCGGAGCAGCTCGAGGCGGCCCGACGTGTTCATGCCCAGGAAGTCCTGGCGCTACATACACACAGAGAACGAGCAATTCAGCAAGTCAGCACGTTACAATTTCAAGATGCGGACAGTTCGCAATAGGAAGTGCACTCACGCTGATGGAGTCCCAGCCGACGATCTTGAGGCTCCACTCGTTCGACAGGTCGATGCGCGTCGTGAAGCAGCGCGCGTAGACGATGAGACTGCGCTTGCTGCCGCTCGAGCACTGCGTGTAGTTGCTCGCATCGTTGATCCGGACGCTGCACGTCGCGCCTGGGGTTCGGTCGTCCTCCTCGTGGAGACAGAACGTGTCGTACATCTCGTCGACTTTCCACTCGTACGTGAGCTCTTCGCTCACGTTCATCGCGCAGCAGCTCTCACCTGGCACGACGGGTCGGTCATCAATCAGTCGGCCACGCACTCACTCACCAGGCACCGTCCAATCTGCAGAGCACCTCCCATGGCAGTCAAGTCCTTGGTGACGCCTCGTCCACAACCAGCGGCGTTTTTTGTTACGAGCACTTGCACGTAGCTCTTTGAGCCACCACCGGGAGCACCCAGTCTCACATCGTTTTGCAGACTCGATTCGATTCGTACACGTTACTAGTAACTCAGTATGCACAATCGCTGTCAGGCATGTCATTATTTGTTTCTCCGTCTTCTGTTTCGCTTCTCTATCCCAAACGCTTTCGCTAAGTCTTTTTTCTTCACTATAAACGAGTTTACTCGAACGACTTGGAAACCTTCTTGGCCTCCTGCGGCTCGTTCTCCTTGGCGGCGCGCTCCTTGGCCGCTACTAAGCGGTTCACGGCGTTCACGTACGCGGTGGCGGACGCGACCAGGATGTCCGTGTTCGCGCCGTGGCCGACGTACTGGCGATTCCGCAGCACGCCCGTCTGTGGGTTCACGAGGTCGCCCGTGGACGACGACTCCGAGTCGCCCTTGTTGCTGTTGCTCGCGGCCGTGGCCTCTTCGTCCTTCTCTTCCTGCACGCGCACGGTCACTTCGCCAAGCGCGTACGTGCCGTCGGTGATCGAGTTCACCGAGTATTCGTTCAGCTTCAGGTGCGGCATCTGCGTCGCGCGCTTGATCGCCACGTAGATCGCGTCGACAGGGCCCGTGCCCATCGCGGCCTCGCTCACTTCCTGGCCGTCCTTGTACGCCAGCGTGACAGTCGCGGTCGGCTTGACGCGGTTGCCGGCCGTCACGTGCACGGACTGCAGCGTCCAGAACGTCTCGGGCTTGTAGAGCTCGTCCGAGACGATGGCTTCAATGTCGGCGTCGGTCACCGTCTTCTTCTCGTCCGCGAGCACCTTGAACTTGTCGACGTAGTAGTCCAGCTGCTTCGGCGTCAGGTCCGTGTACCCGAGCTGCTGCAGGCGCTTGCTGTACGCGTGGCGGCCCGAGTGCTTGCCCAGCACCATCTTGTTCTCGCTCAGACCGACCGACTCTGGGAGCATGATCTCGTAGGTCGCCTGGTGCTTCAACACGCCGTCCTGGTGGATGCCCGACTCGTGCGCAAACGCGTTCGCGCCGACGATCGCCTTGTTCGGCTGGATCGTCATGCCCGTGTAGTGGCTCACCATGCGGCTGCAGCGCGTGATGTGCGTCGAGTCCACGGTCGAGTACACTGGGTAGTGCTGCGGGCGGGTCTTCAGCGTCATGATGATCTCTTCCAGCGCAGTGTTACCGGCGCGCTCGCCGATGCCGTTGATGGTCACTTCCGCCTGACGCGCGCCGCCCACGATGCCGGCCAGCGTGTTGGCGCTCGCGAGCCCCAGGTCGTTGTGGCAGTGGGTGGAGAAGATCGCCTTCTCGCTGCCCTCCGTGTTCTCGATCAGGTAGCGGATCAGCGAGCCGTACTCGTCTGGCACCGTGTACCCAACGGTGTCGGGGATGTTCAACGTGGTGGCGCCGGCCTTGATCACCTCCGCGAGCACTTCACAGAGGAAATCCGGGTCGCTTCGACCGGCATCTTCCGGCGAGAACTCGACGTCCGGCGTCAGACTCGCGGCGAACGACACGGCCTCCACGGAGCGGCGGATGCACTCGTCGCGCGACATCTTGAGCTTGTACTTCAAGTGGATGTCGGACGTCGCGAGGAACGTGTGGATGCGGTGGCTCGGCGCGTGCTTGACGGCGTCAAAGCAGCGCTGGATGTCCTTCTCGGTGGCGCGCGCGAGACCCGCGACGGTCATCGGCTTGCCGGACTTGCGGCCGGTCACCAGCGGACCGATCTCCTGCGCGATCGCCGCGACGGCTTCGAAGTCGCCAGGGGACGAGATGGGGAAACCGGCTTCGCAGACGTCGACGCCCAACAGGCTGAGCGCGCGCGCGATGTCGAGCTTCTCGCGGAAGTTGAGCGTCGCGCCGGGCGACTGCTCGCCGTCGCGCAGCGTCGTGTCGAAGAGGATGAGGCGGTCCTTGCCCTCGGTGGCGTCGGTGGCGGCCGTGGAGAGCGCGGCGCGGGAGGAAGCGGCGGAGGCGCGAGTCGCTGTCTGCTGTGCGCGGGCGGCGGCGGCCGCGCGGGCTCGTCGGACGGCGCTGAGCATCATGGTACTGTGTCTGTTGGTCGATCTGCTGCTGCTGCTGCTGGTGGTGCTGGTGGTGTGCCCGGTGTGCCGCGAATAGCCAAGTGAGCTCTTCGAAGATTGCTTGCACCTTGTTTGCTTTGCTGCTTGTTGTGAGTTGTGCTTGCGTTTGCTTGCTTGGTGCTGGGGTTGTTTGAGCAAACAGGTTGGAAGCGATCTTGCGCGAAACTCGCGCTGCCTCTTGTAACGAGCTGTGAGGTTCAAGTTTGGTTTATCGATAGTCAAAAGGTATATTAATATCAATGTAATTATGTAGATGATAGAAAGCATTTATGCTAAATACACGAGTGAAAGAATAGTCGCATGGCTTTGCAGAGCTCTCCAAGCACACCACCAGAGCCACAAGAAAATCTTGTGGAGGGGCAAATGCAACTCATCGCATCCCACGTCGCTGACGAGCGACAACAGAGACAAGGCGACTTTGAAGTTGCACGCAGCACCAATCAAGCAAGAAGTAACAACTTGCGCGAGTTGCTTGGTTTGCGAGCAACAAGTGTGCTCGTTGTTAGGGGTCATCTTGCGCGATGGACACATCCAGCGCAAGTAGCGACGTAAACAGGGGTAACCTTGCTTGTGGAGGAGCTCAGCAAGTAGACAGGGTTGCAAAGTACCAATCTGACTGATATCCCATTGGTGATGGCGAGTGACCAAACGAATGCATTGCCGCCTCTATCGAAACTCAAGGGACCACCGCAGCTGCTGCTGCTGTTGCAATTGTTGACCCTTATTTCTACAGAGGTCCAGACTGTGTGAATGTGGAGATGACTTGACGAAAAAAGCACCATGAAAGTCATGTTGAATCATGCATTATTATTATTATATTTGCACTCGCTCGCATTCAAATTCACACATTTCCAACTCAACTCGTTCCTCATTCGAGTCGCTGAATTGATTGACTGACTGGTTGGCTGCGTCAAAAGAAGAAAGAAGCAGCGACGACTGACTGACTCTGAAGTTGTTGACAGAGTGGGCATAGCGCATTGAAGTTCCTGGGATGGACAAACAGCACGGAGAAGAACGATCTCGCGGTGGGGGAGACTGCCAGCGAACGAGCGAGCAGAGCTGAGCATGTGGCTTCAGCTCCCATCGTCCCGGCACTTAGCCAGTCGTTGATGAGTCTGATTGGAAGGCAAAGCACCAAAATGCGATCTGGAGCAGATTGGAAGTCGCCACTGTGTGGACCACATGGAGGTCGCAAGAAACGAGACTGTCGTGTTTTCCACCAATCATTTTAGTTTGATCTGTATTTGTGCCTTTTGATTGGGCGGAACATGAATTAACGTTTGCGCAAGTTCCCAAATCGTACGTCCACTTGACATGGACACTCACATCACCGAGTCATTTGAGACACTCTGGTGTCCTCTTCAATCACTTGAGGTGCTGCCCACCGAGAGTTGTCGGCACCAAGAAGCGCACCATGAACTGACGAGGGCACGTCGCTGTACAATTTGCGTGGCTCCAGAGATCCGTCTCGAAACTGCGCATGGGCTCTAAAGAGCTCGTTGACTAACTAGATCAGGTATGGTGTACTGAGATCGGGTATGTTGTAAGGCGCAGATCAGCAAAGTGAAGCGTCAACCCGAGGGGTTAGACAGTGTGGGCCTCATCCACCCAAGCTGCAGTCGTAGAGTCTCCAGGCTTGAGCAACAACCACACCATGCAAGACCAGCAAGTAGCAGGAGAGTGGACAACTCAAGTGTGCTGGGGTTTCCCTGTCCACTGCATCAAGTAGTGTGCGCAAACCAATTTGATGTGCCTTCGATGCTATTCTCATGGCATCTCTATAGTCAAGCTCGGTCATGAATGTAAAAAATGAAAATCTCACATGTCTTTCTGCCAGCCTTTAACTTCCCACCTTTTTTATGACCGCGAGCCAATGTTGTTTTGGATGAAGTGACGGACGTTGTCGACGCCAGCAGACGAGATCGCGAGCTTGAAGTGGATACGGTCGGTCCACGTGAGCACGTTCAGGTCCTTCGCGTAGTTCACCACCTGCTCAAAGTCGTCCTGCGTGTTGAAGCCGTCAAAGAGCAGCCCTTCAATGAACTGCACACGGTTGCGCTCGCGCTGTAGGTACAAAATGCAAACAAATATACACCAGTAGTGTCCCATGTCAGTTCGTAAGCAACCAAATCAATCTACATACAGCACACACAAGACCAACACCACTCACCTCCCAGAGATAGATCTGATCTGCGATGTTTTCTGGAATGATCGGGTTGTTCTGGCGCATCTTTGGGTGCACGTGCTTCATCAGGAAGTCGTAGATCTGCTGCGCCGAGATGCCGTGGATCAGCGCCGAGCGCAGACTCTCGCGCGTGATGAAGCCGATCGCCAGGTTCGGGAGGCGCGCCACGATGTCCACAAACACGCTCAGCATCGCCACGTGCAGCGTCGAGTTTGTGTACGCGTAGATCTTGAAATTCGTCTCCACGACGATGAGCAGCTCCGAGCCGACGTCGACCGACGGCGCGCTTCGCGGGTCAACTTGTGAGTGGATTCCCTGTAGCAAGCGTATCAATTAAACAAATCCCGTCAGTAATTGTGCATTATGTAAGGATTGAGTGAGACTCTAGGTGCATTAAATGCAAGACAACGTACCGATCGGACACCTGCGAAGGAGCTCGTGAGGTTCATGAGGCTTCGCTTCTGGCCCGTGGACCCGCCGAAGATGAGGTTCACCGCGAGACTCGTGGTGTAGAACCGGTCGGAGCTCGAGCGTTTCCGGTAGAGCAGTCCAAAGTCGATGAAATCCCCGAGCAGCAGCTGCTGAGTCTTGGTCAGGTCGCTCGCCGCGTAGTACTCGTTCGTCTGGCAGTAGCTGATCTGGAAGAGGAACTGCAGGATGTCCTCCTGCTTCAACGCGCCGGAGTTGTCCAGCGTCTTGATGTACTCGAGCATGAAGATCCACATCTGCACGTGGATGTCCTTGAGCATGAACTCGTAGCCCGTGTCCGTGATGTGGTACGCGCGCTTGTCCACGCTCTGCTGCATGAGCTTCGTGCGCAGCAGGATCTCCACGACCGACTGCGGCGGCTCCTTCACGGCGGTCGAGCCCACCATGAAGTGCAGCACCGAGTCCCAGCGCGAGCGCGCGTAGCGCTCCAACTCGAGCGGCGAGATCGCCACCTCGGTCTCCTTGCCGAGCTTGAGCCGTCCGGCCTCCCAAGGCGAGCCACCCAGATTACTTAGCGCATACTGTTGACATCAGAGATAGACAGATAAATACATCATGAGCCACACAGGACACAACCAAACAGCAACCCTTCGTCAGTACTGACATCGCTCGTACCCGGAGCTGTCTCTGGAACGCCGGGTGCGGCTGGTACGCGTGCTTGGCGACCAGCTGGAACACGCGCAGGCGCACGAGCTTCTCGAGCGCGTGGTCGAACTGCGGCGGCATCTTGATCGCGTTCATGCTGCTGTTGTGCGGCGACGACGCCAGTAGATCGTTACCGCCAGACGGATTGGGCAGCGGGTGCACCCACTGCTGCAGCGCGTGGCGCAGGATCGGCGCGTCGCAGGCCAGCAGCCGCACCACGAACTGCTGCGCGAGCGCCGGCAGCGCCTGGAAGACCGCCTGGCACGCCCACGGGTCCTCGTACAGGCGCTCCAGCGTCGCGTTCGGCAGCGTCTCCAGGAACTCGAACGCGTCCATTTTGCCTATTTGTTGTGTGCTGCTTGCTGTTTCCCACCAAATATGGCGGCAACAAGGATCGATCGTGTTGTTTATATGACGCCTGGCAGGTTTGTAATGTTCATTTGGGTTTTGTATGCTAATTATATCTCTTATAAAATAGACGTTGTTATAGAGAGGTGTATAATTTGCATACACAAATCAAGTTGACAGTATACATTCAGTCGCATAAAGCATCCATATAATATCTATAAAATCACCAACTGTTCGAAGCCAACACAACGAAGTGCCCTTTATCCAAAAGCGCACTCTTGGCTCATTTTATGTACTCAAAAGCGCACTGCCGCCTTCACTTTGAAGAAGACTGGGCAGTCTTTCCCTCTCTCTCTGCGTTACGTTGCGTTGCAGCTGGCTTCACATGCTCATCAAAGCGAAGAATACAACATGGCGTCTCGCCCGCTGCCGCCCGGACGCCGAGGGAGAGGCCCCCGCGTGGCCTCGGGGCTGCACAACCTCCCGGAGATCAAGCTGCTGGACGTGCCCGAGACGTCCAGCCCAGCCCCCACCAGCAGCGTGTCTCCAGTGGACGTCGCTGTAGTCAACGCGCCAGTTAAAGAGAAGGAGACGACGAAGAGCTGCACGCCTGAAGCGCCAGCTCCAGCTCAGCAGCCTCCTGTTAAAGCTGCGCCCCACCCAGCAGTGTTTGAACCGCTGAGCGCCAGTACGGCGGACAAGGCGGTGGCTGTTGACTCGCCTGCTCCTGCTCCTGCTCCTGCTCCTGCTCCTGTGGCTGTGAAGCACGTTGCTGTGCACGATGTCATTGCGAAGTTGGAAGAACGTCAGCACGTCGAACAGCAAGCACCGACAGCGCATTCGTATCACTCGCATGGATACGCTGTGCATACCGCGGCTGTGACAGCTCCAGCAGCACAGCACAAGCCGATTGTGAAGTCAGCTCCAGCACCAGCAACACCAGCCGTATTGTACAAAGCGCCTGCTGTGGCACCTGCTTATGTGCCAAAGACAGTCGCGGTACCGGCTCCTGTTTCTCCTGCTGCGACGATCCCACCGCCAACACTGTCAACACCGGTATCATTAGCGTCAGCGCCAGTGGCTCAGCCTGAAGAAGGAGAAAGCGCGAACCTGGGCAAATTCCACCCGTTCTACCTGCTGCTGCCTGTGGACTCTGTCCCCGAAGTCCCCGAGAGCATCGAGTGCATCTACGATGATGCCGCGCTGGAGATGCAGAAGAACGTCATGAAGGTGATCAAGAAGCTGCTGGGCAAGAAGGACAAGATGAAGCTCGAGGACTTCAAGATCAACTCGCGCCTGTTCGGCAACAACTTTATGGAGCCGTACGAGTACCTGGACTCGATCGTGAAGGACTTTGGTGGCATCCGAGCGCTGCAGCTGATCCCGTGTCTGCTGATGATCCAGGCAGACTTCATGAAGCGAAGCGGTCTGCTGCTCGCTGCGAGAAACTACCGGATGCGCAACATCGCAGCGCTGGAGGCGCAGTGTCAAGCGATGCGCGCGGCTCAAGCCACCCCAGTTCCAGCCCCAGCCCCAGTCCCAGCTCCACAGAGCAGCGAGTCTCTGCCTGTTGCTGACCCTGTGCCTTTGCTGAAAACGAGTCCAGACGCAGCGGAAGCAGCCGTGGTACTGTCGCTCATGGCTGGTTTTGATGGCAATGAAGCTACTGAGAAGAGTGATACTCTTCATGGGGAAGTTGATCCTGTGGAGGCTGTGGAAGCTGGTTCGAGTTCAGAGCCGATTGCGCCAGAGCCAAAAGAAGAAGACCAACAACAAGTCGCTGATGTACCAGCTGTCGCACCAACTGAGGCGGTCGAGGCTCCTGCTGTGGTTCATGAACCAGAAGAGTCTGAAGAGGAGGTCAACTCTCTTGACACGTCCGCCACTGCAGCAACTCCGTTGGATGCGGCCCCCACTTCTTTCGAGAATGCGCAGAAAGAACCAGAAGTTGTCGATGTCCAAGAGAGTCCCGCTGTCGAAGTCGAAGAGACGCACTCATCGCCAACGTTGAGTTCTGTGGTGGGGCCAATTGTCGACTCTGCCGAGGACGCAATTCAATCTATCCACGTGCCCGAGCCGATTGAGAAAAGCGTGGAGAAACCAGCTGAAGTTGCGCAGCCTACTCCTGTCGTTGAACCCAAAGCACCTGAAGCCAAGATCGAAGAAGTGGCGCCTGCGCCAGTTGAAGTGGCTGCGGTCGCTGCGGCAGATGCAGAATTTCAGTCTTTGGAGGACTTTCTTCCTCCCGAGTTCCGCGAAGCCTTCGCATCTTCGTCTGGTCCCCAGAGTGAACAAGCAGTGACTACCAAGCCACCAGCGACTGTGCGCAGCACAGAGTCCAGTGGTGCGCTGAAGAGCTTGGAGAGCGCGTCAAGCTCCAGCAGCTTCGCCGAGGCGGAGAACCTCTTTGGCGAACGTTTTTCGACCGGGAGCACGAGCTCGGACAACGCGGGGAACCTGTTTGGGGAAAGCTTTTCGCAGCCAGCCAGCAGCGCCACCTCCACTGGATCAGCACCGGCAGCTGGCACTGGCACAGCAGAGACAGTAGCGACGAGCCACCCAGCGCCAAAACGCGTGCACTCGCAACTTTTGTTTGGGTTCGCGACTGCCGGAGCCGACACGGACTCGGATTCAGATTCGGACGACTCGGATTTTTGAAAGGGGGGGATGTTGATTTTTGAATGGGACGGGAAGATGGATGAGTGGAGGAATGAGTGGATGGCAGCGAACGTAGGCAGCGTTATGTATCGAAATCAAGAAAAGCGGAGAAACATAATGAGGATCTTGGTTTGGTGTGTGTACGAGCTCTCAATTGTTCACAGCCGTGGTGGTGGTAGGCAAACTGGAGCGACAAATTGGCCAAGAGTCGGTACGAGAGCTTTATCGCGTCCTACAAGAAGACTAAGCGAGTGTCGCTGGAGCCCGACTTTGGAGTCTCCCACGGCGACATCCAGCGAGGCATCACGACAGTGCCCGAGAAGCTCGAGGCGCTCTGTCCGCTGTTTGAGCGTCTGGACAGGCTCTTTGAGCGCGCAGAGAGCAGGGAGAACCCCCACGCCACCAACCCACCGAGCGTGCTGTTCGGAGACCCTCCTTCCGACAACGACGCCGGCACTATTACTACTGATCTGCCTCCCCCGAGAGGGGATCCCTCGAGCGACCTAACGTTGCACACTCGAAGCCATGAGTCCACGAGCCAAGCGAGTGAGCTGCCACATCGTCGGCGCCAAGACAAACGACAAACCCGCATGGCGCACTATGACGCACCGCGCCTCGAAGAATCCAAGAGCGATGAGCTGCCACTTCCTGAGTCATCCCTGGCAGGATCTGTAAGTTCTGAGGCGATCGTGCTGTCCACCAACCCAAAGGAACCAGAGAAACCCATGCGTCGGTCTCAAGATTTCTCGCCGTCTGCGTACACCACCGAGAACTCGGAAGCGAAGCTTCAACTTCAGAGAGAACAGCTCGAGTTCGAGAAGCAAAAAGCAGCCGACCAGCTGGAGTTCGAGCGAGAGCATCAGCAAATGCTTTCCAAGTCGTTAGCCACTGAACTCCCAAAAACTCATTTTTCGCAAGTTAGAAATTGGTCGAGGATGAACTAGAATTGTTAAAGACTTGCTTTCGAAATCGCCAATTTGAGTCCTGGAAATTGCTTACAGATATGGGGGGATTTTGAGCATCAAGTGAGAGAGTTATTACAGTACTATTGTTTAGTAAAATTACATAATTGATTGCACATATCAGGATGTGGACAAACACTTGAAATTGGTCGCTTGACTTGATTTAAGTAAGGAACTTCCACATCCTCTTTATAATGTCTTGATGTTCTCGTCCAGCTGGTCGCTTAGCTTGATTAAAGTAAGTGCGTGACCAATTCGGTTCGTAGCAGCCCAAATAAAAAGGGATACCAGGTGAAATAAAAAGGATTTATGGTGCAAGTTGACCTGACTGCACAAAAGCAAAAAGCAAAAAGCAAAAAGCTTCAAGACAAAAGAGCGTGACGATGGCGCGACGCAGTCCGTCGGCGGCGCCGCTGCAGGGCAGCTTTCGCGTGGAGATGCTGGGGTCCCAGGAGTCGCTCGATCTGGACTGCGGCAAGTTCTTCACGGTGCGTGCGTGTGGTTGGCTCGCTCTATATCTGTTGTTGGAGTGCAGTCAGTCGCATGCCAGAAGAAGACTTGGTGGCTTATTGTATTTCTCTCTGTATATGTCTGTATAGGAATACATTCTGCGGTGTACCTGGGTCGAGCGTGGGAGTACGCCTGAGGTACGTAGTGTGCGCTCGCTTGCTTGTGTGTGGCTCATGAGTCGTGTGGGTGGTGGCGACCCCATGAAGACGGACCTTGAACGATAGTGTCTTATCAGCGTGTGTGTGTGCGTGTGTGTGTGCTTGACCGTGGCTTCTCTTCCTATACAGATCTGGGACGTCGTGCGTCGCTACCGCGAGTTCTGCGCCGTGGACATCCTGGTACGCCCGTGCTATCGAATTGGCCTGACGTAATAAAGGCCAGGGGCGTCCTTCGTTGAGCTGATGGCGTTTGTTTGTATTCCACACTGTTAGCTGCGCGAGAAGTATCCGTCGCGCGCGCAGCTCTTCCCGTTCCTGCCGAGTAAGAAGTACATCGGCTCGTCGCTCTCGGCCGACTTTGTCGACAAGCGCCAGCGCGACCTCGGCTACTACGTGTCGTCCATCCTGCACAGCTGTCCGCTGGTGCGTTTACGTCATTGGCCCTCTCTCGAGACTATGAACACAGTTAGTTGTATGGGGTGTGGGCTAACGTGGTATTATGTTGCGATGACGCTTTGCTTTGCGTGATGAATAGCTGGTGCAGGACGAGATCGTCGATTCGTTCCTCGAGATCAAGCGCCACATCCTCGAGCGCGCGAGGGACCAGGAGCGCAAGCGCGTGGGCTCCGCGCCGACCACGTTCAGCGGCTCGAGTCGTCTCCTGCGCGTCCAGGAGTAGAGGGGATGCATGGAGAAGCTCACGTTCAAGCAAGCGAAAGCCAGTCAAAAGAGGGGAGGGTGCTGTGGTCTCACGCATGCTCCCGAGTGTACCAATACAAACAAAGTTCTCAGTGTGCTTGACGGAAGTTCATGTCGAGTTGCTGCGCGCACGGTGTGCGTGTTGGGCTTTGAAGACGCCTCTTTCATTACTGACATGGGGTGCACGGCGCTTGCGACTGACTGACTGATCCTTGTGGCCCCTGGTACCTCTTCACACAGAGCGATCATAGCTGCTTCAGGTCAGGAGTCCGCCAAGGCCGAGATCCCAGCATCTTGGATCACACGGGGGTGCTCAGGCGGAACCCCATTCTTCCAGACAGATCCAAGTCTATCTGACCACCACGTTCTAGACGCAGGCATCCCCAATCAGCCTCGTGCTCTCCCCAGTCGACCGAGAGTCGTCTACACTACTCTACAGTGTTCAAGCAGATCGCAGGTCATGCAAACAGAACTGTTATTACGCGACTGGTGGGGTGTTTGTTGCGCGGCACGTGGTATATTATGCAATATGTAAACACAGAACCTCCAGAGAGATATTGAGCGCTCTTGTACCGCGAGGGCGATGGTACTCGCACAACCTACCTTCCACCTTAGAGGTATCGCTCACGCAGCTGGTGCACAAACGGCTCGGCGCTTGGCAGCACCGCTGGCTTGAACTGCACGATGTCGTCCACCTTGGCGCGGATCTCGGGCGTGATCTTGTCCACGAACGCCATGGGCTTGAGGTTCTCGTCGATCTGCTTGGTGCTCGTGGCGCCGAGGATGACGCTCGACACGTGCTCGTTCGCGGCGCACCAGGCGATCGAGAACTGCGCCAAAGTCGCGCCGACTTCGTCCGCGACCTCGGTCAGCCTGTCCGCCTTGGCGATGCGCTTTTCAAGCTCGTTCATGTCCAGCAGGTCCCTGAACTTCGAAGCCGAGAAGCGGGAACCCTCGGGGATGCCCTTGGAGTACTTGCCCGTGAGCACACCCGAGGCCAGCGGCGACCAGATCGTCAAGCCGTACTTGTACTTCTGGTACAGGTTCACAAAGTCGTAGTCCACGCGCGAGCGCTCAAAGATGCTGTGCTCTGGCTGGTCCATCACTGGACGCGCCATGCCGAGACGGTCCGCGATGTCGCACGCCTCGACCACGTCGTGCGCGTTCGTACGACTTGCCAAAATCCATCGGCGTGCCGAACGTCATCGTGCCGAGCGCCAGTCGGGACACCAGGAGCCCCGAGTTGCCCTGGTATCGGTACTTCATCTTGTGCGCGAGCGCTGCGGGGGCCGCCATTGTTGAAGAGAGAGGGCGAGAAGGAGGGAGAGAGAGGCTGGAGCTCGAGTGTGGCGGACTCAACATGGAGGTCGCTGGTTGAAGCCTCGCAAGCCTGCGGTGTATACTTGTTGAGACCATGGATGTGCCTCCGGTGCAATCAAAGTTTACTTGTTGCGGTGCATCCGCAGTAATCAAAGGGGAGGTATCATGGCCACATCCGGCGTAATCCTTTTCTCAGCCCTTCGGAGCAATCAAAGACTGTGACTACCGACATCTTGCATCAGTAGCTGTAGCGAAACTGTGAGTCTCCAAGCGCAAAGCAACAACTCCAATAGAAAGCCGCTATTGTATTGCAGTTCCCAACCGAGTTCGCCAAGCCAAGAGTCCGTCGTTGGGGTTCTCGCCCATGCACTTTGACCCTCGTTCGTTGTTTCCTATAGAAAGTGCTTGTCCATGTGCGTGGGTGTTCGACTGAATGAGAGACAACTGCTCAATGAGACTCGATTGCTGCCCTAGAACACCTTCAGTAGTAGTAGACGCCGATCTCGCAAGACTCTGGCATCGCTTGTGGTCCACCTGGGATGGTTGACACTCACAGACGCGATTTTCTAGGGCACCACCGGCCTCAAGTAAAACTTCAGCCTAGAAAAATACACAACTTGGTTCAATAGAGGACCTTAATCATCACCAGTTGGCATTTCTTGTTCATTACCTTCACGTCAAGTACTTCTTATTAAACTCACACTTCCATTTCATGCCGCTCATTCATTCAGTCATTCACTCACCCATTTCCACATTTGTTCAAAGCACATCGAGCTTCCAGTCCTCGGGGGTGGCCAGGCGCATGCCCAGCTGCTTGATCTGCTTCAGCCGCTCCTCGCAGTTCATGGAGAAGCCCACGAGGTCCTGGTGGAACGTCTGGCACGCCAGGTTCGCGTTCAAACACGTGAGCCGCACGCACTCGGAGATCGCAGCGCTCGAGATGATCTGCGTGCCGTTGAGCGGGCCGAAGGGCTTGATCCCGGGCTTGGAGCGCACTTGCGTGCGGTACTCGCGGTCGTTCAGCGGCTGGACGATGATGTGCACGTCGTTGAACTGGCCGGAGAACGTGGCCACATCGTACTCTTCATCGCATTCCTATTCATGCACAGAGAGAGTTATCAAGATTGGGTCATGTGAGCGAACGGAGACCTGGGTAGGTAGGCAGGTAGGTTCACTTATAAGAGCATGGTCAGACGATAGTGCGCCTACAATACCTTGTACACCACGTGCACGAAATCGTTGCCAATGTGCCGCTTCTTGCCCATGGAGATCGCTCTGTCAGCGCGTGCCGCGCCATTCTCAGTCTTTGCGCTCTCGGGTCCCATCATCGTCGCGACATGGAACATGATCTGGTTCACATCAAGAACAGAGTTAGTCACCATGATGCCACAAGAGCCTCCTAGTTAGGCAGACAGCAAACAGAAGCCTTGCGTACCTGGGTGTAGTTGTCTTTATAAATAAGGCCGAACTTGCCGTCGCTGTTCGTCGCCGTGTCCAGCCCACCAGTGTACCCTGAGAAGCCCTGGAGCTTCGTGAACGACCCGAGGCCGCGCAGGAACTTGAGGTACCGCAGCGACCCGCCCGTGTTGCCCAGAATGTCCACTTCCACGCGCTGCTTCGGGTTCCGCACGTAGATCAGTCCGATCTTGTGCGTCTCGTACTCGGGCGTGCGGTCCAGCACGTTCAAGCCGATGGAGAGTGCCGAGCCGTTCGCGAGCAGCTGCGGGCGGTTCGGGACCGTCAGATCAAACAACTGCATCATCAGAAACATCGGGTCGAGCGTACCAGTGGGCTGTGGAGGGTCCTGTGGTGAGGCGTCTGCTGTTGCTGTGTTCGTTGTCATCTCTCTTCGATCGAGAGACGTCGCCTCCGTTGTGTATTCCTCAGAGGTAGAGGATCCTGCTGTTGTTGTGGCCTCACACCTGGTAGTACCACCACCAGTACCAGTAGCATTGCGTCTTTGTGGATCTGTGTTGTCACTGCCACCACCACTTCGTTTGCTGCTGCTGTTGTCATCACTGTTGCTTGTCTGCGGCTGAGACAGAGGTGCGCACCCGTCCAGGCTAAAGTCGTCTGGTCCGTCGTCATCTTCGTACATCGATGACGAGCGTCCATCAAAGGGAGACATGGAGCCGTCCATTTGCTGAGACGAAGATGATCCCCGCGCACCTCGTGTCGCGGAGCTCATCGCACGGAGCTCATTGCGCCGACGAACTGAATCAATAGAACACACCAGAGTAACAAAGAGACAACTGCGTCAAAACCAGATTTCACAACAGCAAGTCCAACACAAACGCAAGCATTTCGTACCTGGATCGACTTCGCAGAAGTACGAAGGCGAGCCACCGATGCCGTCGTACGCTGGGAGAGGCGGCAAAGCTGCCGACGGGTGCGGGAACGTAGTCGGACTGTTGCCCGCGAGTGCAAAACTGACCTGTTTGCGCGCGCTTCTTCGCTTGGTTCGCGCCACGCTCTCCGCTGTGAGATGCCGCAGCACTGGGGAAGGTGGCGGGAGGGACGAGGAGGATACTGCTGTTGTTCGGGTACTACTGCTACTTTCAGGGTGTGGGGGTTCGTTCTCGGCCTTCGTTCCAGCGTCGTGCCCAGGCTCCGACCTTTCCTTCTCACCCACTGAAGACAGTTTGCGCCGCTCAAGTGCCAGCGCGTCCTCCGGTCTTGACGTATCGTTGGATTTCAAGCTCTCTCCATTATTCATATCCATCGAATGTGTTTCCATCACGGGTTTGGCTGGGAGCGCGTCGCCCGACTGCAATCGTCGGGTGTTTCCAGCATTCGGATCGTTCTCGCGCTCTTCGTCATTCTCTTCATCATCCTTCCGCCGTTGATCAATAGATCTCTGTCCTTCGTCCGCTGCCTTCTCCTTCTCCTGTTCATCCACGAGACTCTCAAACTTGGGCAGCGTTGCGCTCGGGTCCAAGACGTAGTCTCGCGAGATCTGCAGGTCCCAGTGGTTCGTGCAGTTTGCGCGGCGGATCACGAGCTTCGCGGTCCCCTGTCGCGTCACCTGGATCGTCAAAATCGAGTTCTTGTACACCCACGACCGGGATTGAACGATGAAGTCGCTGCCACTACTACTGCTCGCATCGCAGAGCGCTGGCGGGGGTGAAAACGACTTCGAGTACGCAAAGCTCATGAGGAAGTCGATCGCCGCCTCGATCAGCAGACTGTTGAGACGCAGCTGGCACTGCTGCAGTCTCGGCAGCGCGACCGAGGCGAGCGCGATACGATCCCCAGGCGCGCACTTGAAGATCACGTGGCACAGCAATCGGAACGCCAGGTACGACAGCTGCTTGGATTTCGCGTACTCGAGCCCCATGAGCAGCAGCTCCACCACGGCTTCGTAGTAATGCGAGTCGGCGAAAGGCGGCAGCGTGGACACGATGTTCCCGACCATCTCCAGCGTCACGCCGTACCCGTCGGCTCGGAAATCACCATCTGGGGTCATGAAGCACAGCCGCGCGCTGCGAAGGATCATCTCAATGTCCGCTGCCACTTCGTCGGGCATGCGCACTGCCAGCAGACTCAGCACGTTCGTCGACGTGTGCAGCATCGTGAACTCGGCTTCGTAGAACGATTGCAGCGATTGTTGGAGGCACTCGTGGTCTTCCAGTTCTGCTGCCGTTGCTCCTGAGTGTGGCTTGGCAGATGAGGATGATGACGATGCTGACAATGCGTGGAAAAGGTTTCCGTGAGAGCTGGAGGACGCCTGGAAGCGCGAGAGAACGCGCGACGTGAACCCGAAATGCGGCGGCGACGCAGGTTTCGAGGCGGACGACGGGTGGTGAAGGTGGTGATGGTTGTAGCTCTCTGGGTCGTGGTGGCGGTCATTCGAATGGTGAAGATGATAAGAAGATGTTGTGTCCAGAGTCTTGCCACTAGTGCCACCACCCCCACCGTATTCATACCGTGTGGCATCTCGACCAAAGCCCACGCCAGACCTGGACTTTGCGGATGGCGGCGCTTGTAGCAGCAGCGTCTCGCTCGGGTTGCGATGGAAAATGTCCTTGTCCGCGACCACCAGTTGCATGCCCAGCACGCCTACGAGACACGTGATCAGATGGCGGCGCGCATTCCCATTCAACTCGCTCACGTAGCTCGTGAGCAGCGTGAGCAGCTCCAGCCCCATGGTCATAAACTTGGTCTTGCACAGCACCACGAGCGTATCTCGCAGGCTCGTTTTGAACATCCGTCCGGCGTCACCACCCCCGTGCCTCCTCTGCAGATTGCTGTTCATGTAGCGGAGCATGTCGGACTCCGTGTTGCGACGCGAGAGCAGTTCCCAGCCCTCTCGTGACGATGACGACGATGATAAGACGCTTGAATCAGTCGTAGCAGCAGTAGCATTGCTAGTGCTACTACTGCTATCACTGGGAGGGCCCTTGAGCTCCTCCAGGATCCGCGACAGCTCGTCGGGGATTGCCGCGCGTCCGAACGCCCGGTAGTCGATGCTCGAGATGATCTTGAGCGTCATGTCGCTGATGTCCACGTCCGTGAGGATGACCCGGTTCTCGAGCATGACGCGGATGCCCGCGACCGCCATGCGGAACAGGTCCGCGTGGTTCTCGCTGCTCACGAGCGTCAGCATCGCGCGCAGGCCTCGCGCCACGGGCACGCATGCCCCCAACTGCGGGTTGCGCACGGCCTTTCTCGTACAAAACAGGAACCGGGACGTGCGCACCTGCGAGTCTTTCCACTGGAGCCGGAAGTCCGTGTCGGCCTCGCACACGTGCAGCAGACACGAGAGCGCGAGCTTGCGCACTTCCCCGTTGCGGTGCGTCTCGACCATTTTCGTGATGAGCTCGTACATGCGCAGCGCGCGCGTGTGCGGCATGTGGTCAAAGTACGACGAGAAGAGCGACACGATCCCGGACGCGGCAAACACTTGCGAGTCCTCGTACAGCGAGAGCGTGACGGCGTTCGCGAGGATGTCGAGCAGCGCGTCAAACTTGATGCTCTCCAGCAGCCGCGCGACCTCGGTGACAAAGTCGAGCCCGCGGCGACGCACTTCCGGGTGGTGGTCGTCGAACACGTGGCTGAGCGTCGGGATGAGCACGTCCTCGATCACGCGGTCCTCGCACACGTTGCGGCTCACCCACAGGTTCACGCGCAGCACTTCGAGCGCCTCGAGCCGCACGGCGCCGAGCATCGAGGCACTCGAGAAGAACGTGAGCATCGTGTCGCCCAGGTTCTGCAGCCAGTTGACGTGGTACGCCGGGTGCGCCGACTCGGCGCGGTGCTTGAGCAGGAATAGCGTCGAGCCTTCATTCAGGTGTAGCAAATAGTCCTCCAGCACGTCAAAGAAGTCCTCGACCTCGCCCGCGAACTTGCCCTGCGCCACGAGGTCTTCGACAAAGCTGAGCGTGTCGAGCAGCTCGCGCGGGATGCGCGTCTGGTGGATCGAGACCGAAACCTGTTGCTGCTGCTGCTCGAGGGCCGAGAATGTGGTCTGCTGGCCGCTGCTGTTGACCGGCGGCTGCGGGTGCGTCATCATCGACGGCACGCTGCTGTAGCCGCCGCTTTCGCCGTCGTCGCTGTCCCCGTCCTCCGGGGCCGAAAGCCAGGGCCGCAGCTCTCGGAACATGCGCAGGATGATGTCCCACTCGACGATGATCTTCTTCTCCACACAACTGCTGGTCCCACTGCTGCTGCTACCCGCAAGCTTCACGTCGAGCTCGGATTTCGCGGCGCCAAACTTCTTGATGAGCCGCTGCAGCGCGAGGATCACTTCGAAGATCACGACGCCGTTGTTGCACTTGAGCACGCTCTCCATGGCCAGCAGGATCGGTGCCCACTTGACGTCCTCGAGCTTGCCCACACGCTGCGAGCCCCAGCAGGACATGCCCAGAAAGAACACGGCGCCGCGCAGCACCCACTGGTTGCTCAGGAACGGGTTCTCGAGCAAACTGATCAAACCACGGAGCACCTGGTAGCCAGCGTTGCCGTTCAGCAGGTGCTTCATGATCGACCACGTGCCGTGGCCGTCGGCGTTCACCATGCAGCAGAGCGTGCGCAGACTTCCCGTCGTGCTCGCCGCGAGCTCCAGACTGTGGGTCGCGAGGATGTGGAAGAAGCTCAGAAACTTCTTGCAGCTCTCGACGTCGCCGCGCCCCCAGGCAAAGTCGCACCGGCCGCACACGACGTTCGTGATCGCGACCACGGTCTCAAAGTCAAGTGCCAGCGGACTCCGGCGCAGGATGCTCTGGATGAGACTCAGCAGGTCGCGCTGCTCGTCCGACTCCTCCAGGAGCCGCAGCAAGAGCCACCCGAGCTCCACGCGGAACGGCTCGAGGTTGCGCCCGTCCTGCGTGAGCACCCGCAGCGCCTTCTGGCGCAACATAAAGTCGCCCGCCGGGTGCTCGTCCAGTTGCGTAAACACTTTCCGGCGCAGCGCGCTGCTCAGCTGGTCGCCGTAGTGGCTCACGCAGAGCGTCACGGTCTCGAACGCGATCGCGCGCACCTCGTAGTTGCGGTGGTCGAACAGGTCCGCGATGCAGTCGAAGAGCAGCTCGATCTCGGCGACGGTCAGCGAGCCCGTCGGTGGCGGTTGATGATGGTAATAACTGTGATACTGGGACGCGCTCGACGCGTTCGACGACATGGACGACGAGTGCGAGCGTCGCGACCACGAGGACGCGTACGTTTCTGCATCTGAAGGCGCCGCCGGCTCATCACGAGACATGACGCTGCTGCTGGTAGCGGACGCGATGCTGCTCGCGCGGTTCCGCTGGGCGGTGAGCGCCTGCTGGCGCAGCAGCGCGAGCACTTTCTCGACGTCGCGCACAAAGTGGCGCTCTTCGGATCGCTGGCGCTGGCGGGAGCAGAGTCGCTGCAAGTGGTGCACGAGCTCGGACGAGCCGTCGGCTCCACCGCCACCACCACCACTCTTGGCAGTGCTACTGCTGCTGTTAGCGGTGGTGGCATTGTGACTGAAAATCGATCCGTGGGGCAGCGACATGGAGAGCGCACTTGTGCTGTGTGGGTTGGTGCCTGCGCTCGAGCTCCTGCTGAGCAGTAACGGCGCGTAGCTGCTGAAAAGCCCACCACCGCCGCCGCTCTTCCGCTCCTCGTTCACGTCGCAATTCGGCTGCTGCTGCTGGTTCTGCTGGCTCTGCTGGTCCGCCTCTTCTGCTTTGTGCGCGGACACCTCGTCAGCCTGCACTTCAGCAGCGACGCCTGCGTCTGCCTTCGCCTGCTGTTGCTGCTGCTGGGGCGGGAGGACGGGAGGCGCAGCGTCGTCCATTGCGCCACTCGCTCGCTCTTCTTACTTGCTGGTCTGAGTTTGTCGCCCAATCTATTGAGCGTCAAATGCGAATGGGAACATGCGCGTCATCATTTCCGCCAATTGCATCAGTCAAAATATAGTTTTAGCCAATCACATGTCGTTGCGGATTATAATGGAAATGACATCACACGATTTTTCTATCACAGGAAAGAATCCGCCATTTTTTGAGAGATGCCCATTTTCAAAGTTTGTGATGACGATCGTACAGAATTGACAACTTTTCTTGCTTCTATGCCCAGCGCTTGAAAGTGTTCCGTGCTCGTCTGGGCAGCCACGGTGACGCTCTGATCCAAGTGGGTGGGTCGCGGCCTCAAGCCTAGATTCATCCACTCAGTCCAGTCCCTCCTCCTATTCACGATCTGCAGCTTGGCAATCCCTCTCTCGTTTCTCTCACACCGCTCTTTCATTGCGGTCCGTCCACTCGCCGACACTCGAAGGGATCTACTTGCTCTATGTATGTATCATCATCCGCCAACAGCACGCACACGCGCCTCTTGATCTCTTGTCTTCGTTTTTCTTCTATCGTATTTCTTTACTTCTTGGCCGCTTGGACCAGCTCCGCCTCCCTGTTACGAACGAAAAATGATGAAATGGTTAGGCGCAAGTAATCAACATCTTCAACCCAAAGGAAAATCATTTGACACGCACCATGGATTGATGCGGCTGTCGTCCGATCCGTCGTCTTCGTCCCACGTCACTCGCAACGCCTCCCACGGGAGCAGTCCATTCGCAGCAAACGGGAGCGCGCCAGCGGCGATGCCACCATAGTACTCGCCTGGGAATCCCTGCGGGTCGCGGAACAGCATGCGGAACCGCTCGCCACACGCCCACGTGCGGCTAGCTGCGATCTCGTACCGCTTGATATCGACAACATATTCAGGCAAACGGTTCTCGAGACGCAGGATAGCGGTGATTGGCTTGGTCAGGTCAGAGGTGACTGAATTGTCGCTGCTGCTCTCTGCTTTCTTGCTCTCTCCATCTTTCTCGGGAGACTTTGCTGACTCCTGTGGAGCTTTCTCGGGAGACGGCGTGGCGCTCGCAGACGAATTACTGATGGCCTTTTCGCACGCACGAATCTCTTTGCTGGATCTCTTCAAAAGTCCGTCGGCCATCTCCACCAGGTTCCTCGCCAGAGGAGGCAGCGCTGGGAAACGCCCCTCGCAGAACAACTCACAGTTGCTGCAGATGAGCTTCACATCCGCAAACAGCTGTGCTGCGTCTTGGTACTCCAGCGCCTTCACTTTGCTCGTCACCTTGGTAAAGTTCATCGGATGCGGCACGATCTCTTTGTACTCGGGGAAGTCACGATCCGAGACAGGCTCCAAGAACGGTCCCGCATCGGGGTGCAGCTTCAATTTGGTCACAATGCGCAGAAGGATTCTCGAGAGGCGCTGCAGCGGAGATGGTTGAGGACAGAGCAGCGATCCCGGCTCACGAATGAAACCATAGCCAGACAGGTCTGCCTTTGGAGCCAGCACCACCAGCGCATACGGATCGCCTCCGCCGTGGTGGTACGAGATTTTCTGGACCACGCACACCAGTGTCGCTTTCGGGCGAGGCGGGTCACTCTTCTGGGCGAACCGCTTCTTCTTCGTCTTGGCATCTTCTTTCAAAGCTTGAGCGTGGCCGTCACCGAAATACACGATTTCGTTGCCAATCTCTGGGACGAAGTTGCGCGATTCTTTCGCGCGCAGCTTGAACCAATCGTTGCGGTCGAGACGGGCGTACTGGTCCATGAATGCGTCCACGTTGATGCACTCATCCAGCAGCAAGTGCAGCAAGAACACCAATTGAGCGTACGTGCACGCTCCTTCAAGCGCCAGTCTCCACTCTCGACGCTTACGCTGCCACGACAGCCGCACGGTTTCAATACCAGTGGTAGAAGCCACGACCGCGTCTTCCAGCTGCAAGAACAAGTCACGTTCCCCCTCGAACGCATCCGCTTCTTTCACGCGACTGCTCCACAACGTTGTTGCATCCCAGTCTTCACTCAAAATCCCAGCTTGGGTCAGATGATTCCGGAGAGACAATAGCATCGTTTGGACGATCGTGTGACTGCTCAGCCGTTCGTCGTCGTCATCCTTAATTGTAAGTGATCCTTGCTTGACGGAGCCTCCGGGAAGAGGAAACAGGTTCACCTTGATCTCGCCCTTCGCACTCCAGGAAATCAGGCTGCTCTCTGACGATTCCGCCAGACTTTCAAGAAGTTGGTCCTTTACCGGCGTTAGCTTTGAGAGCAAATCCATCTCGCGATTTCCTTTCGGGTTTAGCCACGCCATGATAGCGAGCAGCTCCTCCTTCGTTCGGCAAAGGACAAATTCTCCCGTGTCGCACTTCTCGATGAACAGCCTCTGCTGCGTGTCGTTCTTGAACAGCCAGTAGCCGTTGTGGTACCGATCTCGACCCAAAGGCAGCTCTCGAATGATGATCTAAAACACACAGAGAACGTGTCAGATAAACCCATCGCCTAATGTGAGTCATAACCAAGTTGGTCCAAGTTCTTACCGCTCGCAGCTCGCTCGCCATTTCCTCCGACTGTTGCTTTTTGTCCTCTTCGTAGATCTCATCCTCGTTTGCAGTATGCACTTCGTCGTAATACTTGGCAATGAAGGCATGCTGCTCGCGCATTGATTCAGAGAAAGTGCTCTGAGCATTTGGGAGAATGCCTCGGCTGATGCAATCTTTCCGGAACGCAGACTCTTTCTCGCGTCTGATTCGCTCGGCGATTCTACGTCTCGACTCAAGGTCTGCTGCTCGCTTGCGGTGGTCTCTGATGGTCGAGATCTCTTTTTCCACTTGCGACTCAAGGTACGTTCTAATATAGCATTCAAACGTAGAGGTCAGCAGATTGAACTCAATCACAACAACAACAAGTAAAGGAGTTGTACCTGATGCTGTCCAACTTCAGGAACTCGGAGCACAACCACGAAAGCGCACCGACTTTGTACGATATCGGCAACTGCAGCAACAGATACGAGGTAATGTCAGCACGATACACACAAGTCATTCAGAAACACGATCTGGCAGCGTACCTCGTGAAACTCGAAAGAATACAACGCGTGAACGATGTCGATGTAGCTGGTTGAAGATTGCGCTTGCTTGTCAATGCGAGCGAGCAACTCGCTCTTCGCTTTCTTGCAGCCCTCAACCCGCGCATCGTTCGCTTGTATCCGTCCAACGACGAATCTCCGGTAGTCTTGCTCAAAGATATCGGAGAGCGCGACGGCTGCACGACCGATTTCGGACTCCTCTCCATTATAAAGGATCGCGTTCTCCCACACCAAGCGAACGTCGGCAGCGAAACGCTCGTATCCGCCCGAGCCTTCATACTCGCCAGAGTCGAGTTTCTGCTTAATCGTTCCCAGATCCATTGGCTGCTTCACAACTTGCGCATAATCCTCGAGACCCTTCAAAGACGTGTCGACTGGAGCGTTGAACGGAGCTGACACTGTCTGCATGTAAAGCGTTTGTCGGACAACTTCACAACCGACCAATGGCTCCACGTGCCCAATGGACGCATCGATACCAAGATCCTTCGACATGAGCTGGCGCAGGATGTCCTGCCACGTGATGATGTTCAGCATGTCATTGTACGGGCGTTCGCAGATCCCGTAGGTTCTCTCGCTGTTCAGGAACAGGTCCGACACTTTGATGTTCCCCTCCACGACGATATCATCCATCAGCGACGTAAAAGACTTCTCAGCCAGAATCGCTCGCAGGAAAGCCAGGAAAATCTGCGCCAAGCCAATGTCCGTCCCTTCCTTGCACTTCGTCGTCATTCGATGCACCAGAGCTTCAAGCGAAATTGGCTCCAGCGTCACAAAGTCCTTGAAAGTGCAGATGGTCTGCCACGCCATGATCAGCTCGCCCAGCAAGTCACCGGTGACTCCTTCCAAATTAGCGCTCCTGACAGGAAGCTTGTTTTCGGTCGCATCCGCTCCATACAGCAGCTCCAAGTCTTCAATCGGGTATTTTCTCTCTTGCTCCTTCATCTTCTTCTCCTCCTCTCGCTGGTTCTTCCACTTCTTGCGCTCATCCTCGATGCGTTCCTTTCGTTCATTCCGCTCCTTCTCGCGTTCGGCTCGCTCCTTCTCGCGTTCGGCTCGCTCCTTCTCGCGTTCAGCTCGACGGAGCTCTCGGTTTGCAAGCTCTGATCTTCTTCTCGCTTCACGGGCTTGATGGGCTTCGTTCAGGCGTTGCAGCTGTCTGAAGAACATTGACTCCACATACGTGTCTTTGTCTGGAAACAGGTTGCAGATTTGGCTCAAAATGAAGTGGTAGTTCTCCATGAGGAACCATCCGGTCTGAACATATCAACGAGATGCAAAGCAGAGGTTAGTGGCACAAACACTCCTCACACAGATTCGATGCATCTACAGCTGCACTTACCACGCGGTACCGGCCCTTCAGCGACAACTCGACGATCTGCTCCAGCGTAGCGCGATACGATACCTTTTTGTTGATCGGAAGCCATTCCTTCAGCACATACGCGACGAGGTAGCTCGATTCAAACAGCATGCGTACATGCTTGAACGTTTCGCGGTAGTATGCGTGAGGAAGCAAGCCAGAGAGAGGACCAGCAACCTTGTACCACGCGTGCGGAGTGATGACCCACAGTGTTGGATCTCCTTCGGAATAGTCGAGACACCAGTCGGTGATCTCCGGAAGCCACACGCGCATTCGCTTGTACTCTGGAGGATGTCTGAACCCGCACTCCATCAGGTTGAGCTCATCTTCAGTTCCTTGCGCTTCAATGATGATGTGGTCGTCCGTTCGCATCAACTCGTTCACGACTGGATTCGAAGACGTAGCCTTCGGCTTCGATTTGCTTGTACGCTTGGGTTTCTGCTCAGCATTGTCTTCTCCCGAGTCATTCGGTATTCTCCTGGCATGCGTCGACTTCGAGTTGCTTTCAGCATTGGATGGAGACTTCGAATGGTCATTCTCCGGACCAGTCTCGACATCGCTTCCACTGACAGACGACGAAGAGTTCGAGCCAGCCTCATTGTCGCTTCCGCTCTCACTCGAGCTGCTACTCGCAGTTGACAGCAGTTCGCTATCATCGTCGGACTGGGCTCCTCCCGATTGACTTTTCTGCTGCTCGTCATCATCCGACGTCATGTTGCTCGACTCGCTTTCAGAATCCGATTGTCCATCCAGCTGGGAGAACCTCCTGCCAACTTGATGACAAGAGTACTTGAAAGCCGAGTTTTTCTGGAAAATGTTGTCGGAATTCGTCCACCGACCACGATAGCCGTCGTCGTCGTAAAACTCCCCATCTCCTTGGAAAATCGACTCGGATTCTTTCGACACTTTCACCTTCTTTGTGCTACGTTTCGACACAGCTTCTGCAAAGTATACCAACAAACAAAACGATCAGACAGATGGCAGGCACTCGTCAAGCAAAAACAAGGTTCTTACTCTTTGAGCGGCTGGCCGATGAACTCGCTTCAGCTGGACGAGGCTGACTTGGAGATGGGTTGTCATTTCGAGGTCTCTTTCTTGAGCGAGATGGAAATGCAGGAGAAGGCAGGACGTACTTCACTGGAAGCGGACGCTCAGCTGGCGGGAGATGCTGCACAATGGTACCGAACCCCATGATGCGAGGACGCTGCTCTTTCGGACGATCGAGGATCTCCAAGCTGATCGGATTTCTACAATGACAGCGTCAACAACAACGCAGTGTTAGTGTTAGAAGGGATATCGACAGGACAGCTCAATGTAACTCTGAATCCCACTCACCCTTGCTCGTCACAGAAGAAGAACAAATCCAGGTTTCGAAGCGCATCCGCCTCGACAGCATACGGGTCGTTGAACTCGACAGGGATATCTGCCTCGTGCACTTCTTCAGGACGTGAGCTCGCCAGATGCTTGTCGATGAACGACACTTCTCTCGACCCACGAACTTCTTCTTTTGGGACTGTCCGTCCGGTAGGAATCAGTTTGCTCAGAATCGCAGGACCCTGCGGAAGCACTGGCACCGTCGCTGGTAATGGCACAGCAGCAACCTTCGACGCGCCTTTCTTGCTGGCAGCAGGAGATGGTCGCGCTTTCTTCGCTGTTTTAGTCGCAGCTGTCGTCGTTTTTGCTGCAGCTGAGGCAGGCGTTTTCTTTCGACTAGCTGCAGTTGTTGAGGTTGTACGTTGACGCTTCGGAGCAGGACTCGATGCAGGACGCTTCGCTTTCGTGCCGGCTGCAGGTGGAATTACTCCTCCATTCTCGGAATTGTTGGCAATGAAGCCCGGAGGGAGCTTCAGCGTCACTTTGAGCGACTCTGGGCTGATTTCTTCGTGCGCACTCTTCTTCTTACTGCTCGCTCTGCTTTTCTTCGCAGCTGCAGCAGCAGCACTCGCTTTCGCTGCAACCGATGCTTCCACCGCTGCTTTCGTCGCCTGCTTCAACGCCTCGAGCTTCCGCTTCGCTTCTTCGACCTCCGAAAAGTCATCTCCCGACCCAGATGAGTCCGAGCTGGAGCTGCTGTCACTCGAGACGCCAGAGCTGCTGCTGGACACATACGATGCCTTTTTCGTAGCAGCTGCACGCGAAGGGGCAGGCGGCTTGGTTCTCGGCTTTGGCGCGCGCGCTACGGGAGCTTTTTTCTTAGGGGCAGGGACAGCTTTCTTCCTTTTCGCTGCAGTCGTCGATGGGGGAGGTGGTGGTGGTGGTGGTAGTGGCTTCTTGCCATACGTCCCGTCCAAGTCCGAGTCATCGTCTGGGTCTGAGAGCGCCATTTGCACCCCTTTCGCACCACCATTGCCAGCGCCAACGGTTCTCTTCTTCTTCGACGCAGAGGACGTGTTCGAGCCCGATGATGAGGACGACGACGATGAAGACGACGACGACGACGACACGTCGTCCGAGTCCGAGTCCGACGACACACTCGACGAGCTGCTCGAGTCGTCTACGTACTTGCCGTTCATCTCCACGGACATGATGTCGTTTAGCGCCATCTTGTCTTGTTCGCGTCGCTGGGCACCAGTCAGTCGCTCACTCCTTTCCACACGACGGGACAGCAGCACGACACACCTCTCCTCTCTCTCTCTCTCTCTGTCGCTTCCCCTTCTCTCTCTCTTCCGTATAAGCCGCGCTCGTACACAGGGGAGACTCGCTGATAAAGGGCGTTCGCTCGTTCTCCCTTCTCTCTGCTGTTGGCTGCCGCTAATAGCTGCCGTCCGTCCGTCCGTCCGTCGAGTCTCGCGCGCGCTCGACTCGTGCCCGCGCTTTTTTCCCAGTCTAAAATCTTCAGAGAGGAGTGATGGTCATCTCTCAAAAGTTGGGTGATGGGTGAATGGGTGGGTGAGTCTTGTGGGTTCCAAAATTTCAGAATTTCTGAAAACTGACACAATCTTCGACACTAAAGATCATCAAAAACCCCACTTGAGAGACGTCACTGTTTCAAAAATAGTGACTATTTTGTGTAGACCACAATGAAATTACTTCATGTCTCCCGACTTCCTTCCTTCCCCCTGCTCAAAAAACCGAGCGAGTTTCAGCACCGTCATCATATCTTCAAGCAGGCAGGCGCTAACAATCGAAAAGCGAGAGAAAAGGAAGAAGGGCGACGGCGTCTTCATCTCTCTCTTTGGACGGATCACCTGCGTGTGCGTGTGATACTATAGCAAGAGGCGGCAGACGATGGAGTTCCTCGCGGAGGAGAACGACTGCGGGCAGACGCTCCTGCGGCTCGTGAGTCGCGGCAGCGCCATCATCGCCGAGCTGCTGCGGCTTTCCAACAACATCCCAGGGTATGCACGAAGAGCAAACACGCGCGAGCTTCATGCGTCTTCAAGTAGACGCATGCAGTATATGACTGTGTGTGTTTCTGCTGTAGTGTGCGTGTGTATTAACGCATGTGCTGTGTGTGTCTTCATTGTGGGTGTATGGATGCTGCTGTTGTTATTATTTGTAGGGTGTTTATGGGACCGTCGCACGTGGAAGACCCTGAGCAGCTCAAGTACCTCAACATCCTGTTCGACTTTGCGTATCTGAAGAACCCCGAGGACTTTGAGAACATGGTCAACAGCAACACGGTGAGTTTCGCCTAGTTTTCTGCTCACACGCCCATGCGCAGCTGTTGGCAGTGTTGTTTGTAAATGAGAGCGTACATGAAGGTGAGCTTAACTTCGTGTCTGCGCTGCTGTTGCTTCCCTGTGTATATTAGGAATTGCTGGATGTCGACAACGAATTCATGGACAACCACGAAGACATTCTCGATCGTTTCTACCAGCTCTTTGACGGCATTTTCAAAGTGAGTGCTTGCTATCCTCTCACACGAGCGTTTTCCCCATTCGCTGCATAGCCCTTCATACTAACATTACGTGCGGCGCTCGTGTGGCTTGTGTCTCTACATAGTACGTGAGCGATTACCTGGAGTTCCTGGACAACCTCGAGAAAGGGTTCTTCATTCAGCACACGCTCGCGAACATCCTGCTGGACACGGATGGTGCGCAGCTCATGTGCGAAGCGCTCTACCTCTACGGCGTGATCCTGCTGCTCTTGGACCGCAAGATCCCGGGCCCAACGCGCGAGAAGATGGTGATCGCGTTCTACCGCAACAAGGGCGAGTCCGCGCTCGAGAACATTGACGAAGTGTGCAAGCTCTGCCGTGTGACTGGCTACCTGCCGGGCCAGCCAAAGCCGCCGCAGTACCCAGAACGGTACTTTAAGCGATTCCAGCCACCAGAGGAAGTGGTGAGCATGGTCATCGGCAAGCTGCAGTCCGACGACGTGTACCTGCAGGAGCCGAGCTTCCCGCACCGCAACCACCGCAGCACGCGACTGGCGGGGCAGGCGTCGATGCTCTTTGTGATCCTGTTCTTCGCGCCGGACATTCTGATCCACGAGAAGTCGAGCATGCGCGAGATCGTGGATCGCCATTTTAACGACAATTTTATCCTCACGACGTACATGGGGGCGGTCGCCGATCTCTCGCTCGAGTGGGCAGCGTACCCGGCGGCGCGCCTCGCGCTGGCGAACACGCTCGAGCCGTCCAACATTGCGCACATCACGAAGCGGAAAGTGCAGCAGACCCAGAAATCCATCGACGAGCTCAACTATTTCCTCACAGAGGGCGTGCTGACGGAGCAGTACGTGCTCGAGAACCTGGACCCGTTGCTGAACGCCATTCGCCACGCGAATGTGACGATCCGATGGACCATGATGCACAGCCGCATGCAGCCCGTGATCCCGATGATGAACAACTCGACTGAGCAGCGCGAGATCTTTGACAGAGGCACCGACCCGGACAAGCTGATCACGCTGCTTCTCAAGGTCTCGCAGCTCGAGTGGAAGCTTAAGCAGATGTTTGTTGCCCTGCTCGCGAGCAAAGAGGACCGCTGGCAGCGATGCATGAAAGAAACCTCGGAGCGCATGGTGGAGCTGAGCGAGTACTTTTCCGGCGAGAAACCGCTGACGCGCGTCGAACGCAATGAAGACCTCATGAGCTGGTTCAAGGACTTGGCGGACAAGGTGAACAGCCTCGACTACATCGACCACGTCAAGGCTGGGCGTCGTATCAAGCGGCTGATCGAAGCGCTGGGTCACGTCGAGCAGTTCGACCAGATCGACACAAACCTGCAGGTGAAGGCGTACTTGGAGGAGTCGCGCGAGTTTTTGACGGAGATGGTGCGTACCGTGCGCATTCGTGACGAAGTCATGGGGATCATTGAGAACGTGTCGGACCTGTCGTATGCGTGGGAGATCATCAACGATTTCATGAAGATCCTGCACCAGCGCGTAAAGAACGACCCGTCGTCTGTGATTCTGCTGCGAGCCGTTTTCCTCAAACTCGCATCGATCCTCGATGTGCCGCTCACGCGTATCCACCAGTGCGGTTCGGAAGATGTGATCTCTGTGGCTGAGTACTACTCTGGCGAGCTCGTTGACTATGTGCGTCGCGTGATGGAGGTGATCCCACAGAGCGTGTTCCGAATCCTCGCGGGTATTATCAAGTTGCAGACCGACCACATGAAGCCGATCCCAGTGAAGTTCGAAAACACGCTGCTCAAGAATCACGCGCAGCTGAACGAGCGCTACCGTCTGGCAAGAGCGACGAACGAGGTGTCCAAGTACACCGAAGGTATCTTGGCAATGAAACGAACGCTTCTCGGTATCATCGAAGTGGACCCACGTCTCGTGCTGGAAGACGGGTTGCGCAAGGAGCTCGTGTACCGTGTGTCCTTGGCGTTCCACGACATTTTGATCTTTGAGAAGAACACACCAGAAGAATGCAACGAGATCTTTGTCAACCTGGCGTCAACTCTGGACGCGTATCGCCTCTCGTTCGAGTACATTCAAGACTACATTGGCATCTACGGACTGCGCATGTGGCACGAAGAGCTCTCTCGCATCATCAACTACAACGTGGAGCAAGAGTGCAACCGGTATTTGAAGAAGAAAGTGTACGACCGCGGCTCGCAGTACCAGAACCGCGCGATCCCGATCCCTCGCTTCCAGCCTCCGACGGGCGACATGAGCGTCAACTTCATGGGGCGTCTCATGCACGCGCTGTTTATCATGACGGACCCGCACGTGACGATCTACTCCCCGCAGTGCATCGGCTGGTTCTCGGATGACGGGAAGGAGGTGTGCGGCATTGGCGCATTCTCTGTTCTCCACAAGAGCGTGGGCTTGCTGGGGCTCGCAGGACTGGACCGCATGCTGTCGTTCCGAATTGTGCACACGCTCAACAACCTGGTCAAGTTCTGGGGCACGGCCGTGACGCCGTACTACCCACTGCTGGACCAGTTGTCGGCAGCGATCATGCCGGAGTGGAAGATCCCCGAACAGTCCGGTCGACTGTACGATGCGGCGTTGAAGAAAGTGGAGAAGATCATGAGCAAGCTGCTCAAGGCGGTGCTGATCATCGGCCAAGCGGCGCTGATCCGGCGCCAGATCTCGAGCGAGCTGTCTTTCTCCAGTCGCCTGGACGCGAATCTACTCTCGTGCACGCTCGACACGCTCAACAACTCGCTCTTGAACGACATTCGAGCGCACTACCGCGACCCGAAGGGCAAGCCATACCCCGGCTCGGACGGCAACCCGATTCTCGTGGAGCTCAACAAGTACTTGGAGAATATTGGTGCGAACGATCCGTTCCAGAAGATCTACATCACAGTCGACGCACCGCTGGACGGACTCGCGGCTTTGTTCATGCTCTTTGTGATCGCGTACATGCCCAAGCTCCAGTACGACCGTAACTTTGGTGCGCTCTGTCGCGTGGGCAAGAACCCGATCGACGGTGAGCCGCTGCTGCTCGGTATCTTGACCGTGTTCAAACAATTCCACCCGTCGTACACGGAGAAGTTCCTCGCGTACCTGGGGCAATACGTGCGCGCAAAGGTGAACGACATCTTTGCGAAAGAGAGCAGCCAGAAGGGTGGCAAAGGCAAAGAGACGACCACCGAACTGCCCGTGGACGTGGTCAACACGCTCATCTTCATGCTCGAGTTCGCGCGCTGCTCCAAGATCAAGCGCAGCTTCCTCGACGGCCACGTGCCCGCGTACGTCTTTGACGCCATTCAGCTGTAACAAAAAGAGATCAAGCAGAGACCAACGCAGTCAACAATGAAATGAATACAGAACCAACTTACTTCATGGTTGTATATTTTCCAAGCATGGCAGTGTCGTCATGAGAGTGTTGACTAATAACTCATACACGAGTCACCTTTGGCTGACGATTTCAGCAAAGCAAAACAAAGCTTCTTCCCTGGCGCTGCCTTTCTTTCCATCACTTGCAAGGTCTCCTTCGTTTGCTTGGCTTTCTGGGGTGATCTTGCCAAACACACGCACAAACTCCCCACATATCGGACCGTCACCTCATGCAAACACACACGCAATTACTCTGCGACGCGCTTGCTCGCTTTCTGGATAGGTGACGTGACCGTGTCCCGCGCCGCCGCGAGGTCTTGCACTGAAACCCACGGCGCCTTCGCAGTCGCCCCTTCGAGATCAAAATTGGGGGCGTGCACGGCTGTGCCCGGGTGCATGCTCACTGGCGTGTACACGCTGCCGTCAGTAGCCGAGTGGCTCGGCGTCCACGTGCACGGGAACAGCGAGCCGAAGCAGAGGTGCTGGATCACAGGGAGCTTCTTGAGCACCTCGCC